>SJXQ01007152.1:0-14401 GCA_006408695.1 Aepyceros melampus
GTGCTGCAGTCCATGGGATTGCAAAGAGTCACACATGACTGAGTGATTGAACTGAACAACAGATACAGAATTTGAGGGACAGGGCTCAAAAAACCATTCTCTAGTCTACCATTTCTGTATTAGAAAGTAGTTTTGGCTCTTTGAAATTGTGTGCTATTTGCTGCAATGATAGTGAACAAGTAGCTAAGGGAATGAAAGTCATGGGAAAGGAAGAATTGTCTTGGTGCTTATGCTGGAGAGATGTCTATGGGCTACTGAGATTGGGCATGCTTTGTACAAAGCGAGTTACAGAATATCTTGTCAAAGTCCTGTCTTAAAGAGCCCTGCTCTTTTCCAATTAAAACAGGCTGTTACAGCAATTCAGACTGTATGTATGATCAGGGAACACATGATAGTTTTCCACTGATTTCATTTTTAGGAACAAGTTTCTAATACAAGCAGGGCATATATCTCTGCTTTTAATTCCAGTAATGTTAAGCCACTTGACTTGCTTCTACCACTTGTACTGATACCTTCTGTCCTACCTACTGCGTTCCCTTAAATTTCTTGCAGAGAGAAGAAAATATTGTCTCCTCTGTTTTTCTCTCTTATCTGTGAAATGAGCATGGACTGCTGCCTGCCAGGCTCCTCTGACCATGGAATACTGAGTGGGTAGACATTCCCTTTTTCGAGGATCTTCCTGATCCAGGGATTGAATCGGAGTCTCCTGAATTGCAGGTGGATTCTTTACTGTCTGAGGGAAGCCCTGAAATGAATATACACTTATGTTAAAAATATATATGGGCTTTTATTGCTATTGATTATGAAAATTAAAACAAACAAGTAACAAAATTGGCAAATATTGGTCTACATTGAAAGGCAAAATAATTCGAACTCTCTCTTTTCTCTTTTACCTTTATTAACTTCAAGCCCTTTAGGTGAAACACACACATGCACACACAAAGCCAAGGACTCTTTACTTCCAAGTGTTGTTAAGTTTTACATTATTACTTAAATATGTACAAATAAAATTTATTTCACTTCTAGCTCTGAAACTCTATGAAACCACAATTTCAAATTAAATACTAAAACTTCCCACTAAACCAATAAATTTCAAGTTAACAACATTAACTTTGTATACATTTTTGGATTTTTTTAATAGAAGAACAAATACCAATGAACTTTAAATTATGAAATGGTGGTTTTTCACTTTCTCATCCCATTTTGAGCATGTTGAACTATAATTTGAGTATAATTTTATCACTGCCAGCTTTTGGCCATTAAAAAAAATAGTTTTAACTATCAGGAAAGCGTTTGAAGATCTAGTGAATTGAATTGTATTCAATAAAATTCAATAGAAATTTTGCAGTGTGAAATCCTTTATCATATATCATCATTACTTGTATAAAATTAAATGTAACAACGCATCTGCTATTGAAATGATTATGGTATGAAACCTACAGAACAGGTCTATTGAGTTTTGCAGAGTTTAAAGACTATGTGCTATTTGATGACTTAATTTCCCCACTACTCATCCTTATGTAAATTGCTGCAAAAGCTTTATTTACACAGCTTGCCATGAGGTAATTTGTCCTTTACTTGGGGCCAATGCAAATGTAAACTCTAGAAATGCAATAAAGCAGCAGAACATGATCATAATTTGACAATGTACACAGTCTGTGATATGATATATATATTTTCAGACTATATAAATGTTCAGAAATAAATTCAAAAAATTCAATAATATTTGTAAAACTAACAAGTAAATCTCTAGGAATAATATGTATAGTAATTCCTTCATATTTATCCACTCCTTGGCACTTCCTCATTATCTTAGTCTTATTATGGCAAAATTTATGTATAAAATGCTAAGTCACTTAAGATTTCTCCAGATTCAAATGTTATTTATAGCTTAAGTTAGATCCAAATTAAAATAAGAGCTTTACTGTTTTCCACAGGAAATATCTACTTAGGTCATTTCCCAGCAGTTACACAATTCAAAGTAAACTAAATATATCTTAAATATCTGTGGAAAAAATTGGTTTGGGAAAGAAAACTGAAGCATAAGACTTGCTGCTGAATTGGAATTATTTGCTAATTAATCAACAAAATATACAATAAAGGTTGCTAGATTATCATGTGACATGCACTGGGACAATTTTGTTATGCTATATCTCTTCATTGATTTTGCTTTCAAACCTCTGGAAATGTTAACACAAGAAATAAACTGGTGAGGTTCTACATAATATAATTCTATTTATGCTATATTTTCATTGTTTTACCCTCTTTTCAATACATTATAAAGTCTATACATGTTCAATTGTAAAATATACTTTATATATTTCAATGAATGATAAAACAAATGATAATTATAGTCTCTATAAATCTCAATACATGGTTTATTGATCAAGATGTATAAATATTACAACATGGGGTTTCTGATTAAAATTAATGTAGAGGAGAATGTCCTATTTTACTTTTTTTATGACTAACGTAATCTCATTGGAATTTAGATTCCTTATTGGCTAAAAAATTGTCCCTTCACAGCACTACTATAGATTATGGGACAGATTACTTGAGTAAACATGAAAACACAGGCATTTTTTCCAAAGCATTTTTTATATACATTATGTCCTATACTATAATGTATGCAACTATCCCATGCTATATCAAAACTTAATTAACAAGTTCGTGATCCTTTAATCTTCTGAAACTGTTTCTACAAAGTAGTTAGTTTCTACTCAAACTCTATCATATGTCTATGATTCTAATATTGTCGAAAATGGAAGTTTGGTATTGTATATTCTACACAGTTTCTAGACAAAATTAGATGTAATGCTTTATCAAAATGATAAAAATTCTCAAGTTCTGAGGCTACATATTAATATGTATGTGAAATAAAGCATGTAGGAGCAAGGTAAAAGAACAGAAATTTGGTAAAGTTAAAGGAAGAGTAAATTCTTATTTTTTATATCAAGTAATTCCTGTGAGTAACAACTTTTAAGGTAACATTGGAAAATGATGGCTACAATCCATCTCATTATCTCCCAAACTTGTTTAATTCATGCTTTTGGAAGATTTTTGTTTCAATAAAATGAACTTCTGACTTAATAATTTGAAAAGGAAATACAGTGCCACTGTGTTTTTTTGTTTAATTCCACATTTAAAACAAAAGAGACCAAAAGCAAGATTTTAGTTAGATTTGTCAATATCAATGAAAACACGAAAATGAGGCATTTATTGTCTGAAACATAATGAACTTCTAGCTGATCAGTTCAGTTCAGTTGCTCAGTCATGTCCGACTCTTTGTGACCCCATGAACTGCAGCATGCCAGCCCTCCCTGTCCATCACCAACTCGCAGAGTCCACCCAAACCCATGTCCATTGTGTCAGTGATGCCATCCAACCATCTCATCTTCTGTCGTCCTCTCCTCCTCCTGCCCTCAGTCTTTTCTAGCATCAGAACCTTTTCAAATGAGTCAGCTCTCCGCATCAGGTGGCCAAAATATTGGAGCTTCAGCTTCAACATCAGTCCTTCCAGTGAACACCCAGGACTGATCTACTTTAGGATGGAGTGGTTGGATCTCCTTGCAGTTCAAGCAACTCTCAAGAGTATTCTCCAACACCACAGTTCAAAAGCATCAATTCTTCTGTGCTCAGCCTTCTTCACAGTCCAACTCTCACATCCATACATGACTACTGTAAACCATAGCCTTGACTAAACAGACCTTTTTAGATGATAAGAACAAATTTAATCTTGGAGTCCAGAAAATGTAAGTTACTTGTAACCCACTTTAGTTTAGCTGTTTCATTCTTTTTTTTTTTTGTCCTAATAAAATGACATATAAAAGAAAATGCATGGATCATATTTATAAACTGTGTTGCTAACATATTGCTGAATTTTCCTTTTCAAATGAGTCAGCTCTCCGCATCAGGTGGCCAAAATATTGGAGCTTCAGCTTCAACATCAGTCCTTCCAGTGAACACCCAGGACTGATCTACTTTAGGATGGAGTGGTTGGATCTCCTTGCAGTTCAAGCAACTCTCAAGAGTATTCTCCAACACCACAGTTCAAAAGCATCAATTCTTCTGTGCTCAGCCTTCTTCACAGTCCAACTCTCACATCCATACATGACTACTGTAAACCATAGCCTTGACTAAACAGACCTTTTTAGATGATAAGAACAAATTTAATCTTGGAGCCAGAAAATGTAAGTTACTTGTAACCCACTTTAGTTTAGCTGTTTCATTCTTTTTTTTTTTTGTCCTAATAAAATGACATATAAAAGAAAATGCATGGATCATATTTATAAACTGTGTTGCTAACATATTGCTGAATTTAAGGGGTAGATTAAGTCCTTTAGCAAGTAGTTTTTCTATTTGCTTATCTATCTATCTATCTATCTATCTATGTATTTATTTGGCTGCTTCAGCAGCAGCATATAGGGTCTTCATTGTGTGCTGCCACAATGATTGTGATGCGTTGGATACATTGCTCCACTGCATGTGGGACCTTAGTTCCCAAATCAGCCATCCAACCTACATCCTTGCATTTCAAGATAGATTTTTGACCACTGGACCACCAGGAGAGTTTCTCAAATGGCTTCTTAAAAGCAAGATTTTCTTTTAAAGTTTGGGGAAAAGTGCATCAGTGGCAATGGAGGTGTCACAAAGGGTGGATCTGAGCAATAAATCAGTATGTTGTACTAAAGATTTCAGTCTCTAGATGAGTTTAATTGTTGATGCTTCTTCAGGACCACCATTTTACACCCTGCTTCCCTCTATACAGCCTTTTAATGTTTCCATCATTATTTTAAAATTTGCTTTACACCCTTCCTCAGTTGTAGGACTTTCAGCCTTCAGTGACTTATAGAAACTATCTCTCTAGTAAACCTTATGGCATGTGTGAACTCAAAAGCATTTGTAAAGTCAGAACTGAAAGATTTTCCCACATTATATGAAACTAAAATTTATTAGTGAATAATCAATCCATTGATATAAAACGGGGTCTATTTTCTCTCCATTGCTCCAAAGAAACATAACTTTAAGTAAACAATTTTATTTAAAGATTTTTTCAAATTTGCACACTGACATAGTCAACATATTTCTCTCCCTGCCAACCCCCCCACCCCACTTAAATCCATGCTCTAGGAAATAATGTAAAGACATAAATGTACAGTGACAGTTATAAAAAAGAATGGTAATAGTGGTTTCCAAATTAATTGATCAAACAATGAAATCAAACTTTATAACTCATGCCAATATCTGCTTAATCTTAGATGGAGTAAGTTATTTTATTGGCCTATGTGACTTGACAAAATTAAACAGATTCTCATAATCTCTGTTCTTGTTTTTGCTCTGCAAAAATCATACTCCAAAGAAAATGAATCAACACAATAAACTTTAAAATAAGATTTGTTGTTGTATAATTTTTGGAAGAGGTCAGCAAGACATTTGACTCTGATTTGATTCTCAAACTGAACCCAGGCAATTGGAAGATCCTCAAACTCATTCCTGCCCTTAGAATGTGCTTTCTACTTGCTCTCCCTACTCCTGGAAGCTGCCCCAAGGATACAGCCTTGAGATAATCATGGGTGCGAGCATCTGGATGATATATGTGACTGAGCCCAGTTAAAGGTTCTCAGAACTTTAAGATTTTGATGTATGGATATGGAAATCTATCTTACATCTACCCAAGACAAGCCTATAACTAAATTCATTTGCTTATTAAGCCTGTCAACCTAGAGTGGTCTATCTCCTTCTTGGTCTCCCTTTCCTCCAAGTATGGGGCTGGTTTCAGATTACATTTGGAAGTTTTCTAGGAGGCTAAGTCCCAACCACCATCCTAGGTGTAAATATATTGCTGATAAATGTAAATGCATTTCTAAGAGTTTTTATTTGCTTACCCAGTTCAAGAGCTACAAACGCTGTCCTCAGGAGTCAATTATACTATTAATAATTAAACAGAATTATATAAGCTGTTAAAACTGCAAATATTATAGTTGATCATGTTCTTTTTTACCCAGAACAAATTCACTTCACTGCAAGCCAAAATATTGAAATAAACTAATTGTCTTATTCTTTTCTTCCTCAGAGGTGAATTTTGCATATATAATACCCAAATCACTTTATTTTTATACAGATCACTGCTTTCAAGATATCAAAGGATTTTTCTTAAAATGTAATTTTAGCAATGCTTGCAACACCCACTAAATTTGCTGGTAACTAATCATATTCTGCTTTACAGATACAAAATGCCAGTTGTAGAGCTAAAATAGACTATCTTTCTCTTTTCTCTCTTACAAACATAACTGCCTCCCATCTCATTTGGTTAACTCTTTAGCACTCTGAATTACCATGCCTAAATATGAGACTTGGGATATTTTTGAGAAAAATGAAATGATAAATACAATATAACTTTGCAAATCATTATTGAACTTACCCACTCTGGATACCTCTGTGAGTCCAGGATGATAGTCAGTTGCTGTTCCCTCCAGTACCAGGTCTTGGAATGTTGATATCCTGTGCAGCAAGAGATACAGAAAGGGGATGAAACGAATCACTCTGTTTCTCTGTTACAAAAATGAAAACTCGAGTTTATATTTTAAAATCCTTCCTGTATTCTTTTAGAAATAGTGACTCTCTTACTCCTGTCGTTGAAGTGAACTTCCAAAATATATCTCTTTGGTGAGCAGTTGCACAAACATCATCATTAACATATATTTCTGTCATCAGAAGTTGAACAACTAAGGAGAATGAGAAACATGTCATTTCGCAAATTTGAAGTCAAAGATCGTGTCTTTCATTAATTTGATGATCTTCACTTTCAAATATCTTATACTTTGAAAAAGTTAGACCAGTATTCAAATTTGTTTTACATCTGTAATAAAGTATTGAATCAAATATAGCTTTGTTATTTACCAGATGTGTAACTATAGTTATGTGTCTTGAATCTCAGTTTTATGATCTATAAAACAGGGGTTCAAAATCATGAAGATGTTGTAGGGATAAAATATAGCCACATGAGAAAACGTTAACCCAATCACTGGCACCTTTTCAATTCGAGGTAATTTGTAGGCTGTTTTCACAGTGGATCATATATATACTAGACTATTTCACACTTTAGAAATTGAGATATCTCATATAATTTATGATATACAATTTTTAAATAAATTTTAAATCTTAGTGAAATGTGTTTGGAACTACTGTGCCAATGTGAGTTCTCTTTAAGCCACATTTCAAAATCATAGAAGAAGCTTTTGTTTAGGAAGGTTTATTTTCTGTCTAATAAAAGTTAAAAAGTAAATGTCACCATTCAGTTGGGATGGCCAACAAGAGCAAGAGAGAGAAAATAGTGAGAGAGAACGCAAGTGAGCCAAATAGGTGTGTAGGATTATGCCAACACACTTTGCACAAGGCTGGTGACCACATGGAAGCTTGAGCCCCATTTTACTTAAATAGGTTCCCTAAGCATTTCAAGTTTCAAGTCTGAAAATAAAAGAGTTAGCAGTCTTTTACTAAAACCAAAAATAGCAACTAATAAAGTATTAACAAGAACAAATCTATACTAAACACAAACAGCCATCTTTCAGTAATATAGGCAGCTATCCCTGAAAAGGTACATCAAGCAGAAAGAGAAAATTCATGAAAATCAACAACCAGTACTCTTGAGATTCTTTCTACCAATATTTTGTAATTTGACAGAGCTTTTTTGAAACTGTAACATCATGATATACTGAGTTCATGTATGCAGCTTACAATAAACTGAAAGCCAAATACCATATAAAGTAGTCATTGTCCTTACTTTTAAAGATGATTAAATTTTGAGATTTGAGTATTGTTAAAGTTTCTATTTCTTAAGATAGATAACGTGTAAAGTAAAAACTCGTCTCTCTTTTGTGCCTATTACGATGAACTTGGCTGTTTTGCAACATAATCTTCAATCTCCAAACTCCATAAATTAGTCATTTAACTTCATTTCACAGCTGAGGAATCCAAAACTCAGAATGATTATAAAGTTTGCCACAGAATATAAGAAATAAATATATAGGATTAGAAAATAACATTTGTAACACTAAAATATTTTTATTCCAATATATATTGCTGTTTTAACTCAGAAAATATAAGCTTTCTTCTTTGCCGTTATCCATCATTGTTCAACATAAAAACAGATTACAAATCTTCACTAGTCTCTGATTGTGATTTTGAGTAATTATCCCATGTAATTGTAAAAGAAACATGAAATTTGTTTCTTGATATTTTCTAAAGACTATTTCTTTACTTCTTTATATGATCTTCATAGGCCTTATTCAAATAATAAGATACTCATCAGAAATTATGGGTGCTCCCAAAGGAGAAAACAATAACAACCCCCAGTTGAACAGTCATAGTATTTATTTCCTCTATCATATGCTCTGTCATGTTTGACAATCTGATCTTTAAAACTTAATAATACGTCATGTACGTTTTCTGTCTCAACTTATATTCTTTTTTTTTATTTTTAATTAATTTTTATTTTTTTAGTTTGTTTTGCTTTACAATACTGTATTCGTTTTGCTACATATTCTAAACAAGTAGCTTTTATATTTTACTGGTAGAATTCTTTGTACAAACAAATCTGAAGGAGGACTCTAACAGGTACCAGAGTAGATACAGACCTGTTCTGGAAGGAGTGAGAAAAGGGAAAGTCATGTTGCTTGACATAGCTGCTGCTTACCTCTCCCCACCATGGCCACCTGAACATCCTCTGTGGATTTCATGAGAGTTCTTTGAAAATTCTTCTTCATCATTTTGTTTAGTAATAGATTATGATCCAACTAATTGCACGCATGCATGTGCATGCTAAGTGGCTTCATTAGTGTCTAAATCTTTGCGACCTTATGAACTGTAGCCCCCCAGGCTCTTTTGTCCATGGGGATTCTCCGTCCTTCTCCAGGGGATTTTCCTAACTCAGGGATCAAATCGTATCTCTTACCTCTCCTGCATTGGCAAGTGGATTCTTTACCACTAGCACTATCTGGAGAGCCCTCCAACAAGTTGGAAATCCCTTAAGTTATTTCAAGAAGCCAAAACTATTTGGGAGACTCACAAATAATAAAAATAATGATGGAAAGAATTATTATTGAAAAGAGAAATAAAAACTAATGTTTATTGACCACTTAAAAATAAAACTAATAATTAAATTATTTCTATTCAAAAAGCATTATTGTTATCCTCTACTCTGAAAATGAAGAATTCATGGCTTAGAAAGGTAACTAAATTGTTTAACTAACTTGTTTCACACACTTAGTATGTTATGAAGTCACATTTAGCAATAACACTATAAAGACAGTGCTGCACTCAAAATGCAAGCAAATTTGGAAAATTAAGCAGTGGCCACAGGACTGGAAAAGGTCAGTTTTCATTCCGATCCCAAAGAGAGACAATGCCAAAGAATATTCAAACTACCGCACAACTGCTAGCAAAGTAATGCTCAATATTCTCCAGATAGGCTTCAGTGGTACATGTACTGAGAACTTCCAGATGTTCAAGCTGAATTTAGAAAAAGCAGAGGAACCAGAGATTAAATTGCCTACATCCACTGGATCATAGAAAAATCCAGAGAATACCAGAAAAACATCTATTTCTCCTTTATTGTCTACGCCAGAGCCTTTCACTGTGTGGATCATAACAAATGTGGAAAATTCTCCAAGAGATGGAAATATCAGACCACTTCACCTGCCTCCTGAGAAATGTGTATGCAGGTCAAGAAGCAACAGGTAGAACCAGATGTGAACAACGAACTGGTTCCAAATTGGGAAAGAGCATCAAGGTTGTATACTGTCACCCTGCTTATTTCACTAATATGCAGAGTACATCATGCAGAATGCCGGGATGGATGAAGCACAAGCTGGAAACAAGTTTGCTGGGAGAAACATTAATTACCTCAGATACACAAAAGACACCACCTTTATGGCAGAAAGTGAGGAGGAACTAAAGAGCCCTCTTGATGAAAGTGAAAGATGAGAGTGAAAAAGCTGGCTTAAAACTCAACATTCAAAAAATTAAGATCATGGCATTTGGTCCCATCACTTCATGGCAAATAAAAGGGGAAACAGTGAGAGACTTTATTTTCTTGGGCTCCAAAATCACTGAGATGGTGACTGCAGTCATAAAATTAAAAGACGCTTGCTCCTTGGGAGAAAAGTTATGACAAACCTAGACAGCATGTTAAAAAGAAGCAGAGACATTACTTTATCAACAAAGGTGCATATCCTCAGAGGTATGGTTTTTCCAGTAGTCATGTATGGATGTGAGATTTGGACCATAACGAAGGTTGAGCACTGAAGAAGTGAGCTTTTGAACTGTGGTGTTGAAGAAGACTCTTGAGAGTCCCTTGGACTGCCAGGAGATCCAACCAGTCAACCCTAAAAGAAATGAATTATGAATATTCATGGAAAGACTGATGCAGAAGCTGAAGCTCCAATATTTTGGCCACCTGATGAGAAGAGCTGACTCATTAGAAAAGACCATGATGCTGGGAAAGATTGAAGGTAGGAGCAGAAGGGGACAACAGAGGATGAGATGGTTGGATGGCATCACTTGCTCAATAGATATGACTTTGAGCAATCTCCAGGAGATGGTGAAGGACAGGGAAGCCTGCATGCTGCAGTCTCTGGAGTTGCAAAGATTCGGACATGACTGAGTGACTGAACAATAGCAACAACTGTAAGAAAATAATGCTTTTTATTTTCTCATAGCTAAAACTTTTGTGGACATAACTTATGACTTCTCAAGAGAAATGTGTAGAAATGAAAATCCTTCTCACTATATGAGAATACTGAATTCCCATGCCTACACCACCTGGAAATTTATATAATAATGTAACGCATTATCAATACAATAAAATATTTACCAGTTTGACAAATAGATACCTCATTGTTTTAAAAAATAATTAATATGTAATTGAATATATTAATACAAGATAAATCCAAAGTAAAACTACGCAATGTGTAAAGTAGTTTATTGACTCTCACATGAGTTACATCATTTAAGCTTTATAAAACATTTGAGGAAACTGAAGTTCAAAGAGATACATTTTTAATTCAGTTGGATGACATCTCTAGTAAATGTCAAACTTGGAACTCAAACTTATGATTGCTCATATTTGAATCCCAGGCACTGAATCTTTATGCTTTCTGAATATTTTAGTGACTGATGACATTGAAAATTTTGTTATGATCATTACCTAAATACATTTTAACTTATGATTTGCTGTGTCTCTTGACCATTTTTCATTTGAATATTTGAATTATTATTGATTGGCAATACTGCTTATGCGTGAAAATTAAGTAGCAGCAAATGTTACAAATGTACTTCTATTCTTTCATTTGCATTTTAAAGCAGTTAATGGTGCTTCCTGACATATAACCATTTTAGATTTTTCACATTGTCAAACCTAGTGCTGTATTTTCTGAAGGTGTACCTTTATGGTTATGATAGCAAAATTACACAAACATACTCCATAATTTCATTCTAGTAACTTTATGACTTAGCTTTCTACATTACATTATTTATCCAAAATTTATTCTGATATATAGCATGTAGCAATGACCTCATTTTAAGATAATTCCCCATCTGTTCTAACATATTATGCTGAGTACATCATCTTTTCTCTTTTGTTCTGTTTATAGCTTTGTCTCTTCTAGTACCACTGGTTTTTATTTGCTGTTTTTTAAAAATATATTGTGCTATCTACTAAGGAAAGTTGTATCTAATTAATAATTATTTCAAAATGTTTTTGTCCATATTCTATTCTTTGTCATCATTCCAGGTTGTTTTAAATGTATTTATTAAATTACAAAAAAGTTCCCATAGCAGTTTCATTAAAACTTTAAAACATATATTAATTTTGAAAGATTTGACAGCTTTAAACTAGACAACTTTTATAAATACTACATACTTCGTGCTATTTATACTTTCATCTTTCTTAATAAAATATTACCTTTTCCATTATACATGCAATGCCTGTTTCCTGCTAGGTTTATACTTTTGTCATGCTTACCATATTACTTAAGATATGTTCACTGCTTTTGTTTAAATAGATTACCTCACAAACTCATAACTCACATGTCTTATTCTCTTTCTTTCCTTCCCTCTTCCTTCCATTTTTCCATCTTATGCAGTTTTCTTTGACAAAGAACCTAAAGACAATGGTTAGTATTTATAACAACAAAATGTCTTTCTTTTTCTTGCCTTATTGAATTGCCTGAAGTCTTGTGTTACATGTTAATCTTGGGGCCCTTTTTTCCCAGCATTCTAATATGAGGAAAAATTTACCAACTCTACTCATAACTAGGTGGCACTAGTGGTAAAGAATCTGCCTGCCAAGGTAGAGGGTCAAAAGACCCAGGTTTGATCCCCGGATTGGGAAGATCCCCTGAAGGAAGAAATGGCAACACAAGCCAGTATTCTAGCCAGGAAAATCTGATTAACAGAGGAGACTGTCAGGGTACAGTCCATGGGGTTACAAAGAGTCAGACACAACTGAGCATGCACACAGGCAGGCAAGCACTCACACATTCATAAGCACATGTATAGTGCATGTGAGGTTGCTTCAGTCATGTCAGACTTTTTGTAGACATGGGAAACTATATGGTTATTTCTTAAAGCTTGACATGCAATTCCATAATTAAATGCAACTTTCCTTTAGGCTTTCAGAAATTTTATTAGTACCCTGCCTATAGTTCTGACAAAAAAATTCTTTTTCTCTTGATACTGAATGGGAGGTGGAAAATAATTAATAGGTGAAAGGAAAGAACAGACAAGTAAGTTGGGAAATACATAGGACATTATATTTATGGTATTGATTATTGATGAAATGCCATTTAGCAGAAAATCCAAATTTATTAGTCCCTAGACGTACCTTGAATTTTAAATATAAGACATTACTAGCTTTCATTGACAATCATCACTGCCATATGAATGATTTAACAACGACAACAAAATACTTGTAGTATTTTGTAAGAGTTTCTTTGGCTTATTTCTACCACTATATATATCAAAGTGCTCAAATTATTGCCAGGGATCCCTGGTGGCTCAGATGGTAAAGAGTCTGCCTGCAATGTGGGTGACCTGGGTTCGATCCTGGTTTGGTAAGATCCCCTGGAGAAGGAAATGGCAACCCACTCCAGTATTCTTGCCTGGAAAATCTCATGGACAGGGTTGCCTGGTGGGCTACAGTGCATGGGGTTGCAAAGACTCGAACATGGCTGAGCAACTTTCACATACATACATACACTGAATATTAGTGATGACATCAGTACTTTCCTACTCCTTGTATATTTATTGAAAATCACTTCACACTTAATTCTATTTTATAGGACTAACTTCTGACTTGAAATGGATATGCTTTATTATGTAAGCATATGCTTTAATTTTTAGTAACTCCATACTGAAGATTTGTTGGGACTTACTATGATAACTGAAAGGATTTTTCTTCTTTAACCTACATATATGATGCTAAGATTTTATAATATTTAATCATTATAGAATCTCTGAAACAATGATATTAGGGCTAGGGAAGTAGTTTTTAATGCTGGGATTGACACTAATTTGTTTAAGATCATTGCATTCCTATTCTTAAATAAAACTGAGCTCTGCTTTATTTGTGTACTCTGCTTTTAGACTTTGGCAGTGTTATGCAAGTCTTAATAAATTGGAGAGGTTGCTCCACTGACTATGATGAGGTAACTAGTGTTACATTTGTCCTCTTACTGCAGACAGGTAGAGAAGAAACAAAACAAAACAACAAATAAGCAAACATTTCCACACAGAATCACAGAGAGTAAAGAATTTTAATTCTTGAGAAGAAGAAAAAGGCCTGATATTCTGCTTGGAGGAAACTCCTGGACCTGACCTGAGGGGCAAACTCAAACAAAGCATGGTCATCACACTGAGTGGAGGAGGCAAAGATCAGAGCTTAAAAATGTTAAATATTATATATAAATATACATATATTAATATAAATACTATATATTAGGGTTTCACTGGTGGCTCAGATGGTAAAGCGTCTGCTTGCAATGCAGGAGACCAGAGTTCGATCCCTGGGTCGGGAAGATCCCCTGGAGAAGGAAATGGCAACCCACTCCAGTATTCTTGTCTGGAAAATTCCATAGACTGAGGAGACTGGTAGGCTACAGTCCATGGGATCGCAAAGAGTCGGTGAGCGATTTCACTTTCACTTTCACTATATATTAAGTACATATATATACATAATCTAGAAAAATGCTATTGATGAACCTATTTGTGGGGCTGGAATAGAGACACAGATATAGAGAGCAGACTTGTGGACGCAATGCGGGAAGAAGAGGGTGGGACAAACTGAGAAAGTAGCATTGATATATATATATATATATATATATATATATATATATATAGGTGC
>SJXQ01007152.1:22605-181297 GCA_006408695.1 Aepyceros melampus
AACAGTGTGGAGATTCCTTAAAAAATTGCAAATAGAACTGCCTTATGATCCAGCGATCCCACTGCTGGGCATACACACCGAGGAAACCAGAATTGAAAGAGACACGTGTACCCCAATGTTCATCGCGGCACTGTTTGTAATAGCCAGGACATGGAAGCAACCTAGATGTCCATCAGCAGATGAATGGATAAGAAAGCTGTGGTACATATACACAATGGAGTATTACTCAGCTATTAAAAAGAATACATTTGAATCAGTTTTAATGAGGTGGATGACGCTGGAGCCGATTATACAGAGTGAAGTAAGCCAGAAAGAAAAACATCAATACAGTATACTTACACATATATATGGAATTTAGAATGATGGTAATGATAAACCTGTACGCAAGACAGCAAAAGAGACACAGTTGTATAGAATGGCCTTTTGGACTCTGGGGGAGAGGAAGAGGGTGGGATGGGTTGGCAGAGTGGCAATGTAACATGTGTGATATCATAAGCGAAACGAATTGCCAGTCCAGGTTTGATGCAGGATGCAGGATGCTAGGGATGATGCACGGGGATAATCCAGAGAGAGGGTGTGGGGCGGGAGGGTGGAGGTGGGGGTCGGGATTGGGAGTTCATGTACACTCATGGCTAATTCATGTCAATATGGACTAATTTAAGCCACATTGTTACCAAACCAATATCTATATTATAAATGAAACCAAAAGTTAAGCAGTTTTATTACATATTCAGTGATTATGTTTAATCTGCAAAGTTTCAAAAAAGACCATTGTGAATTTTTTATATGTAGCTTTTGTTGTATTAAACTTCTGATTTATCATTTCTGTTTCCCTTCATTTGTTCTGTAGATTCAAGTCACTATTATACATGATCATTTTCTTAGCTCAGTACTAGCTCTCAACCACCATTTTTGTGCTGTTATTTGCAAATATAAGGGCTTCCTTGTTAGCTCAGCTGGTAAAGAATCTGCCAGCAATGTGGGAGACCCTGGTTTGATTCTTGGATTGGGAAGATAAAGGATAGGCCACCTATAGTATTCTTGGACTTTCCTGGTGACTTAGTGGGTTAAGAATCTGCCTGTAATGCAGAGACCTGGGTTCAATCCCTGACTGGGAAGATCCCCTGGAGGAAGGCATGGCAACCCATTTCAGTGTTCTTGCCTGGAGAATTCCCATGTACATAGGAGCCTGGCTGGCTGCAGTCCATGGTATCACAAAGAGCTGGACAGGACTGAGTGACCAAACATAGCACACTGGCAAATATATTCCACTTCCACATGATACAGGCTCAATAAAACATTGTGTATGCATTGTATTATTCACTTGCTTTTTTGAATCAATTAAGACAGTGAGAAAATGTACATTTCTGCTGTATTTTATTATTACCTGATTACCATTACTGGCACTATCTGCACATCTGTAAGCTTTCAAAAGAAGAAATTCCTTTAGTATTTCTTTAAACGTGGGGGAGATTTGAAGTTGCTCAGTCGTGTCTGACTCTTTGCTCCCCAGTGGACTGTAGCCCAACAGGATCCTCTGTCCATGGGATTTTCCAGGCAAGAATATTGATTGGGTTGCCATTTCCATCTCCAGGGGATCTTCCCAACCCAGGGATCGAACCCAGGTTTCCCACGTTGCAGGCAGATGCTTTAACCTCTGAGCCACCAGGGAAGTCTGGGTGAGCTTTATCCAAAATCAAAAACCAATCAATAATTCTGATTTTATCAAAAATCAAAAAAAGTCTTGAATTTTTTTTTTGTGTGTGTTGTTATCCTTTGAGCATTTTGAAAATGTTTTAATCCACTGTGGTCTAGTATTCACTTTTTCTGATACTTCAGTTCAGTCCAGTCCCTCAGTTGTGTCTAACACTTTGTGACCCCATGAACTGCAGCACACAAGTCCTCCCTGTCCATCCTCAATTCCCAGAGTTTATCAAAACTCATGCCCATTGATTGAGTTGGTGATGCCATCCAACCATCTAATCCTCTGTCATCCCCTTCTCCTCTTGCCCTCAATATTTCCCAGCATCAGACTCTTTTCTAATGAGTCAGCTCTTTGCATGTGGCCGAGGTATTGGAGTTTCAGCTTCAATATCAGTCCTTCCAATGAACACTCAGGACTGATCTCCTTTAGGACGACTGGTTGAAACTCCTTGCAATCCAGGGTAATGTCAAGAGTCTTCAACACGACAGTTCAAAAGCATCTATTCTTCAAGGCTCAGCTTTCTTTACATAGTCCAACTCTCGCATCCATACATGACTACTGGAAAAATCATAGCCTTGACTAGATGGACCTTTGTTGGCAAGGTAATGCTTCTGCTTTTTATTATGCTGTCTAGGTTGGTCATAACTTTCCTTCTAAGGAGAATATGTCTTTTAATTTCATGGCTGCATTCACCATCTGCAATGATTTTCAGTTCAGTTCAGTTCAGTTCAGTCACTCAATGGTGTCCGACTCTTTGCGACCCCATGAATCACAGCATGTCAGGCCTCCCTGTCCATCACCAACTTCCGGAGTTCACTCAGACTCATGTCCATTGAGTCCTTGATGCCATCCAGCCATCTCATCCTTGGTCATCCCCTTCTCCTCCNATTTAACTGTGTTAAAGACATTCAAATGACCATCCTAACCATTTCCAAGTGTTTGGTTCCTTCATGGTAAACGTTTTCACTTTGTTGTACCACAGATATATAAAACTTTTTCATCTCACAAATTTGAAATTCTACAGCAGTTAAACAACTCTCTAGTTCTCCCTCCCCCAGCCACCAGCAACTATCACTATCCTCTCTGTTTCTGTGAGTTTGGCTGCTTCAAACACTTCATATCAGTGGGCTCATCCAGTGTCTGTCACTTTGTAACAGGCTCGCTGTCCTCCAGGGCTTCCCTGGTGACTCAGTCAGTAAAGAATCCGCCTACAGTGCAGGAGACCTGAGTACAATCCCTGGCTCAGGAAGATCCCCTGGAAAAGGAAATGCACTCTCGTATTCTCACCTGGGAAAACCCATGGACAGGGGAGCCTGGCAGCCCACAGTCCAAATGGTCACAAGAGTCAGACACCACTTAGTGCCTAAACAACCACCACACTGTTGTCCTCCAGTATCATACATGTTGTACCACATACCATGGACCTGCTTTTTAAACATGGCTTCAGCACTTCTCTCCCAAAAGTTCTAAGAAGCCAATATCATGTATAAATCATGCAATTTCAAGTTAAGTGGGAAACATGAGGATTTGTCTATCTGCTTTGTGTGTTTCTTTAACAGGGAAAGAAATCATTCTTATCAGAAATCATTCGATGATAGGGAACCCACAAACTTTGAGGGTGCCTACCCCATTTTTTAATAAACCTCACCATTGAAAGTTAACACTACTCTCTATACTGTCCTGGAGATGCATTTATTGAAATCTCAGAATTTGACAGAAATAAAGCAGCTACCCAATGCCAATTTAAAGCAAAGATTTTCCTCAAAACCTTATAACATCTTGAAAATCACCTTTGCCTTTTGGGCAACTAGCCATTCTATTCATTGTATCATTAAACTGGGGGTTACCGATTAATTATACCCCAGGAGATGACTGCAATAGCAGTGTTTTGCAAATAGGTTAAGCTTTCGGTTTGGGGAAATGAAATGTGAGACAGATATAAAAGGGGAAAGTTAGAATTTATCTACAAAGACCAGACAGAAACAAAAAGCAGTCTGCTATCTCAGCAGCTAATGGCTACCTCCTACACTACCAGATTTTACTATAATTAAGCTTTCAGTATCTAGTTTAGCACACTGCAACTTGCAGCAGTATTTCGGAGGCAGAAACCCAAAAACGTTTTCCACACAGTTTTTATTTGTAGTTTGTTGCTGTTGCTGCTGCTGCTTAGTTGCTCAGTCAGGTTCAGCTCTCTGTGGCCCCATGAACTATAGCCCACCAGGCTCCTCTGTCCACAGGATTCTCCTAGCAATAACACTGGAGTGGGTTGCCATTTCCTCCTCCAGGGGATCTTCCCAACCCAGGGATCAAACATGTGTCTCTTGCAGATGGCAGGCAGATTCGTTAACACTGGTGGCACCTGGGAAACCCCATTTGTGGTTTGGGCAACAGAAAATTTGAAAATGAGAAAAGGTGATGTCTAACTTCCTACGTAAATAGAAAGTAAGGACAATCCAGTTCTTGTGCTTATACCTACACTTCTCAGTTCTACCATACATATATTCCAGAAAGAACTGGGTTAATCTTAGCTAACATGGTTCTTCCTTTTGGCCAGGTACAATAGTCTAGATTCCCGAGGGCAAACATGTTTTAGTTATTTTTACTAGAGTTAAACAAATAAGCACTGAATCTTTCTTTTAAACTCAAGCTGATCCTCCATATAATCTTTTAGGAAGTTCCAAAAGGCTTTGATGTCTTAAGTTTTCAACCTGGTGTCTTCACTTGCTTCCCTGTTGTTCCCTGTTGTCCACTAGCCAATTCTTATCTTAAAAAAAAAATGTTTTGAGAAATATTATCAGCTCTCCATATAAATTATGAGAAATCCAGGATTACTCTGAATATAGTTCAGTCAGTTCAGTTCAGTCACTCAGTCATGCCTGACTCTGCAACCCCATGAACTGCAACACACCAGGCTTTCCTGTCCATCACCAATCCCAGAGTTCGCTCAAACTCATGTCCATTGAGTCAGTGATGCTATCCAACCATCTCATCCTCTGTCGTTCCCTTCTCCTCCTGCTTTCAATCTTTCCCAGCATCAGAATCTTTTCCAATGAGTCAGTTCTTCGCATCAGGTGGCCAAAGTATTGGAGCTTCAGCATCAGTCCTTTCAATGAATATTCAGGACTGATCTCCTTTAGGATGGACTGGTTGGAACTCCTTGCAGTCCAAGGGACTCTCAAGAGTCTTCTCCAACACAACAATTCAAAAGCATCAATTCTTCGGCTCTCAGCTTTCTTTATGGTCCAACTCTCACATCCATACATGACTACTGGAAAAACCATAGATTTGACTAGACAGACTTTTATTGGTAAAGTAATGTCTTTGCTTTTTAATATGCTGTCTAGATTGGTCATAGCTTTTCTTCCAAGGAGCAAGGGTTTTTTTATTTCATGGCTGCAGTCACCATCTGCAGTGATTTTGGAGCGCAAAAAAATAAAGTCTTTCACTGTTTCCATTGTTTCTCCATCTATTTGCCATGAAGTGATGGGACTAGATGCCATGATCTTCATTTCTTGAATGCTGAGTTTTAAGCCAGCTTTTTCACTCTCCCCTTTCACTTTCATCAAGAGGCTCTTTAGTTCCACTGTGTATGGTGTCATCTGTATATCTGAGGTTATTGATATTTCTTCCAGCAATCTTGATTCTAGCTTGTGCTTCATCCAGCCCAGCATTTCGCATGATGTACTCTGCATAGAAGTTAAATAAGCAAGGTGACAATATACAGCCTTGATGTACTCCTTTCCCAATTTGGAACCAGTCTGTTGTTCCATGCCCAGTTCTAACTGTTGCTTCCTGAACTGCATACAGATTTCTCAAGAGGCAGGTGAGTTGGTCTGGTATTCCCATCTCTCGAAGAATTTTCCACAGTTTGTTGTGATACACACAGTCAAAGGCTTTGGCGTAAAGAATGAGTAGATATTTTTCTGGAACTCTTTTGCTTTTTTTGATAATCCAAGAATGTTGCATCCCTGGATGCAAGAATTTGACCCTTGGTTCCTTTGTCTTTTCTAAATCCAGCTTGAACATCTGGAAGTTCACAGTTCATGTACTATTAAGCCTGGCTTGGAGAATTTTGAACGTTACTTTGCTAGCATGTGAGATGAGAGCAATTGTGTGGTAGTCTGAGCATTCTTTGGCATTGCCTTTCTTTGGGATTGGAATGAAAACTGACCTTTTCTAGTCCTGTGGCCACTGCTGAGTTTTCCAAATTTGCTGGGATATTGAGTGCAACACTTTCACAGCATCATCTTTTAGGATTTGAAATAGCTCAACTGGAATTCCATCACCTCCACTAGCTTTGTTTATAGTGATGCTTCCTAAGGCCCACTTGACTTCACATTCCAGGATGTCTGGCTCTAGGTGAGTGATCACACCATCATGATATCCGGGTCATGAAGATCTTTTTTGTATAGTTCTGTGTATTCTTGCCACCTCTTCTTAATATCTTCTGCTCCTGCCCCGTCTATTTTGTGGTGAGACAATAGTGTTTCGTGGCGTCGTTTATTGACCCTGCTAAGCGGGGCAGGGAAGGAGACATTCATTATACTACTATTTCTCATGGGAAATAACATCTGGCTTCATGAAGTGTGGCTGCAAGATGTTTCCCAAGTTTCAATGGTCCTGGTAGATAAAAGAAAATTAGCAAGGTCAGAAGAGAGAAGAGCTTTATCATGAAATAGAAATGATAACTGTATACAGTTACTTAAATTTTTTTTTTAAGTTTTTGCCAGGCAAGTATCTTCTTTCTACTATAGAACACAAACAATACAAACAGTATTGTGGGTTTATTACTCATATTTACTAAAGTTTTCCCTTTCAGAAGAAGCATAAATATACATTGAGACTAACAGAAATTCCTTTATATGGAAGATATTAACAGTTAAATTTTACTATGCTATATACTCAGATATATACACTCCTTTTTTAAATTAAAAAAAAAGTTGGCCATACCACACAGCATGCAGGATCTCAGCTCCTGACCAGCGATCAAACCTGCACCCCTTGCAGTAATAAAGCAGAGTCTAAACCACTGGACAACCAGGGATATCCCAGATATACACACTGTTAATAAATGTTCCAGATGTCCAAGAATCCAGGGCTAGGTTATGAAGTATGACCTGGGTTTTTACCAAACTACATGATTCTGCTCTAGGATGAACCTGACTCACTCCAGCCCCAGGCCCTCTACAGATTTGAGAAACATCCTCTCAGCCTTCTGACTTATATGTGAGGCACAGCTGTACAAAAACAGTAATTGTTGACACTTTCACAGAGAACACAGTTACAAAACATGTTCTCATATGTTACCTTAACACAACAATCTGAGATAACCAGGTCTGGAAACACTGCTACAATTTATAGATCAGGAAACCAAGGATAAACCCATGGTCTAAAGACCAAGAGGTGAGCAGAGTAGAGACCAAATCCTTGGTTTCCTGACTATTCACTGTAGTTTTCCTTCTGGAAAGAACCTGCCTGCCAATGCAGGAGATATAAAGACGTGGTTTCAATCCTGGGTCGGCAAGATCCCCAGAAGGAGGGCTGGGGATCTGATTCATAAGTAACTAATGGGAGACAATGATTTGGGGCAGTGCTTCTCAATCACTGCAGAGTGATTGAGAAGGTGATTTTATCCCCAAAGTGTCCTTTGGTAATGTCTAGGGACATTTTGTGCTACCAACATCTACTGGATAGAGACCAACTGGTGTTATTTATTTGCTATGTCATGTCTTACTCTCTGGGACCCCATGGACAGCAGCACACCAGTTTCCTCTGCACTCCACTATCTGGAGTTTGCTCAGATTCATGTCCATTGAGTCAATGATATGATCTAAAGATTGAAAAACCTTGACTTAGAGCTATAATCTACCCTGAAATATTTATTACAACCATTTCCCCCAAAGAATGACTAACACCAGGACTTTCTGTCCCCATGGAAATTGGAGAAAGTAATAGGATTCAATGGAGTGGGGAGTGGAGAGTGGCAAGAGGGGGTGGGTTTTCAGAGGTCACTAAAGTAATTGCCTGGTTGGACTGTGTGACCTGGTCATTCTTGACACCATAAAACCAAGTTAGCTTTGCAGAACTGCTTCCTGGTGACATAGCAGACTAGTCAAGTGAGGAAAACAGAAAAGCGAATGTGACCATGAGTTCTCCATCTCAGACATACTCAAGGTTTGTTGTGTGAGCTCCACAATGGATCTCCTGCTTCCAGAGGTGAGTTCTGGGCAAAACGACTCCCAGGCAACTACAGGAAATGATTATGCCTTCAGAATTAAAAGACAAAAAGTAGTATCCCATGGTGAGGAGCACAGTGCAGATGTGAGAACCTGAATTTGAAATTCGTGGTCTGCCTTTGCTCAATCTATCGGAGCTGGAGGTCATCTAATCCCATTCCATCTAGGGAATGAAACATTTATAAAAACATTCTGAGACCTATGTCATGTAAAAATCTAAACAGCAGAGCAAAATTCCATTTCAGCTCAAGAACAAAACAATTTGCTCTGAGTTACAAGCTTCCGTTCTTCCCTCTCTGGCACTGTCAATTCTGTTCTTAGTTCCTCCTGTCTACCCTCACGTGGGACCAGCTCAAAGGACAAAGATGTCCTTTCACACCATTGTCCCTTCATTTTTGCATTCATGACATGTATCACAGTATTTTGAATGCATTATCACTGCCAGTGGAAATTTGCTGTATGAAGCAGGGAGCTCAAATCAGCTGCTCTGGGACAACCTAGAGGGGTGGGACGTGGGAGGTTCAAGAAGGAGTGGACATACACATATCTATGGCTAGTTCATGTTGATGTATGACAGAAACCAACACAATATTGTGAGCAATGACCTTCCAGTTAAGAATAAATAAATGTAAATAAATAAATAATAAATGTGCAATCAGTTCAGTTCAGTTCAGTCACTCAGTTGTGTCCGACTCTTTGCGACCCCATGAATCTCAGCACGGCTTCCCTGTCCATTGCCAGCTCCCGGAATTCATTCAGACTCACGTCCATTGAGTCAGTGATCCATCCAGCCATCTCATCCTCTGTCGTCCCCTTCTCCTTCTGCCCCCAATCCCTCCCAGCATCAGAGTCTTTTCGAATGAGTCAACTCTTCGCATGTTACTTAAGCCTAATGTTTATTTTCAAAAAACAAATGGATGTTCAAAAAACATTCAAAAACATTTTCCTTAAACCTCTTTCTTTCCCAATCCAGTGTAATTTCTCCCTTCCCATGTAGCTTAAATCCAGGGACCAATCTTTGTTATCTGCCCTCTGGACCCTTGTTTCACATTTGACACTTTTCCACGCTCTCCACTTGACATTTTTCCAGTTTCAACTGCAGAGGCATTTAGTTTTTAATCTTCCCTCTCTTGCTGCAGCTTTCTATTACCAGAACATCACATGTGTACATATCAGTTCTTTTCCCTTGGTACAATAGGATTGAAACTGTATGGGTATGTAAGTTCTACTTGTCGCTGCTCATGGAAAACAGCGTTTATTTTGAGCTTTCATCTCATCTAACTACACCCCCCCTGTCACAATCTGATTCATCTACTGAGATAAGGGGGCTTGAGCTCTCACAACATATTTCTTTTCCACGATCAGTTTTGAGCAAAATTAACAAAATTAGCAAAATTAACACCTGTGGAGTGTGTGTGAGTGACTGTATGTTTGAGAGAGAGAGAGAGAGAAAAGGAGACTATCATAAAAAAGAAACAGAAAAGGATATTATTTTCAGATAGTTAAAGGTCATAGAATGGGGCTTCCCTGGTGACTCAAACTATAAAGAATCTGCTTGCAATACAAGAGACCCAGGTTGGACCCCTGGGTTGGGAAGATCCTCTGGGGAAGGGAAAAGCAACCCACTCCAGTATTCTTGCCTGGAGAATTCCATGGACAGAGGAGCCTGGAGGGTTACAGTCCATGGGGTCACAAAGAGTCAGACACAACTGATCAACTAACACTTTCACACAAAGGTCACAGAAATTATTTCTCTTAAATAAGTTTCTACCTGTGTCCCTGGCTGCTGTAGTACATCCAACATACACAATGACCCTTTGCTCTTCTATGTCAAGGTTCCAAGCCTAAGGATCATGCTAAGAAGA
The DNA here is from genome assembly GCA_006408695.1 of Aepyceros melampus. Classification (NCBI taxonomy): domain Eukaryota; kingdom Metazoa; phylum Chordata; class Mammalia; order Artiodactyla; family Bovidae; genus Aepyceros; species Aepyceros melampus. Next base: position 32,412 of record SJXQ01007152.1, read on the forward strand.
GAGATTTAAGACTGCATTAATTTCCATTCACTATTGGAGTCTATCCCAGTGCTTGACTGTTTTTTATCCTTTGGCAAAGACAAGTTTTTGCTTTGTTTAGAAAGTTCTTTGCTGTTGGCAGTAGCACATATTTCACAAAAAGATAGAATGAAGGAAGCGGAGAGAACTATGTGACAACATTTTTCTTGACTTTTTCCCCTCCAAATGGAACTATAGGGGTCATTTAGGATAAGAAAAATAAGGTGTCCTCTGACCTTTGCAAAGTAAACCCTGAATCTATTTTTCTTGCTGTTGTTCAGTAATTCATTAGTGTCTGAGTCCTTGCAACCCCGTGGTCTGTAGCACGCCAGGCTTCCCTGTCCTTCACCATTTCCTGGAACTTGCTCAAACTCAGGTCCATTGAGTCGGTGATGCTATCCAATCATCTCCTCTGTCATTCCCTTCTCCTTCTGCCTTCGATCTTTCCCAGCATCAGGGCCTATTTTCAGTTCAGTTCAGTTCAGTCGCTCAGTCGTGTCCAACTCTCTGCGACCCCATGAATCGCAGCACACCAGGCTTCCCTGTCCATCACCAACTCCCGGAGTTCACTCAGACTTACTCCCATTGAGTCAGTGATGCCTCCAGCCATCTCATCCTCAGTCGTCCCCTTCTCCTCCTGCCCCCAATCCCTCCCAGCATCAGGGTCTTTTCCAATGAGTCAACTCTTCCCATGAGGTGGCCAAAGTACTGGAGTTTCAGCTTCAGCATCAGTCCTTCCAAAGAACACCCAGGACTGATCTCCTTTAGAATGGACTGGTTGGATCTCCTTGCACTCCAAGGGACTCTCAAGAGTCTTCTGCAACACCACAGTTCAAAAGCATCAATTCTTCAGTGCTCAGCTTTCTTCACAGTCCAACTCTCACATCCATACATGACCACAGGAAAAACCATAGCCTTGACTAGACAGACCTTAGTCGACAAAGAATGTCTCTGCTTTTGAATATATTTACCATCCCACAAAACCTAGTTTCTCTAACAAGTCAGCGTCAGGTCAGTATTATCACCAGTTTGTTTTTGTTCTGAAAGTTTAATTTTAAAACAGTCAATTAAAAACTTCTTGTGAAAGTATACAATTTTATCTTTATAAGAAAAATACTGTATAGAAGGTTAAATGGATCCACCCAGTGGACACATACACAAAGGCTTTACAGCTTTCAATGTGCTGCTCCCTAGTGAGCACTTTATAGAAAGACATCTCTGCCTGAATATTTTATTCCAGGAGCCAGAGGAGGAGCCACAGACTGTGGGGCCAGGTTGGCGCTGATGGTAGTGCTGATATGGGGAGCAGATCAGGAGAGGCAGGAAAGCCACCAAAGAGCCTGAGACAGAACGATAGAGACCAAAACTGGTGTGGAATGACTACTGAAGTTTCTCTGATGCATTAAAAGACTGTGTGGACTAAGCCAGCCAGGTTTAAGCAAGTTCGAGCGATTAGCCAGCACTCTATTTTGGAAACCAGGGACTAACGGGAGGGGTCGAGAAGAGAGGCAGTGAGCAAGAAGCTGATCTATCAGGTGGTGGTAAAAGACCAAACTAACCAATCTGAAATTCACATGTAGTCAGAATCCTGAAAGATGCCGTCTGAAAGACATGGCCAGCTCTTCAGAAATTCTTCAACTTCCATGCATTACCTTCTTTGCACAACAAAATTATTGTGAGCAAGGGAGGGTTACAGAGTGGAATTTTTGCCACATTGTGAAGAGCGGGTCTGGGCCTGGGAGTTCGTGCTGGAGGTGAGACATAGGTGAGCAGAACACAGCTTACAAAGGATGAGGAGTTTGCAGGTCTGACCATGACAATAAATACCGAATCTTTTGTTTCAGCATTCTAAGATAACCTAGTCTTCCCTTCTTGGGTATGGAATATAGGATTAACTTCCTCAAAATTGTGAAAAGATGAAATGCATTTTAGAGGCCATTTCTATCTCTTTGGGGTAACATTATTACATTGTATCATTATTAATTATTATTACTACAATTACTAATGTAGGAAAAGTACCAGCCATTATTTATGAATACTTACTGTGTCTTTCTTTAACCCTGAAAATAACCAAACCTGGATGTAAATTTAATTTCCCAGAGATTGCTATCAAGAGAGTTTCTCATGATTAGGAAACTAGTATGGCAGTACTGAAACTCAAACTGTTAGTCTAACACTAAAAATTCAAGTCTTTCCACCATACTCAAGCGGCTGTCTCTCCTTTTTAACAATCATTTCTTTTTTTTTTAATTAATTTTTATTTTTTAGTTTGTTTTGCTTTACAATACTGTATTCGTTTTGCTACACATCGACATGAATCAGCCATGACATACAAAATTCTATTTGCTCTTCAGAAAGGTAATTAGCAAAACTGATGAATTAATCTGAACAAAGTCCTCCTCCCTCTGCTCTTGAGTTATAAGGACATTTGTCACCACAACTTTTTGAGATGGTGTCAGACTAAAGGACATCACTGGATATTTCCAATCAGACATAAAAGGAGACTAAAATTATGACAAAACAATACAGTAAGCCCCCGACATACAAATGAGTTCTACTCCATTCCAAGAGTGCTTTCAGAAGTCAAATTTTTTGTAGGGCTGAAGAAGTTAGCCTGGGTACCATATGTAATACTGCGATCAGTTATATAGCACTGTACTATAATATGTGAGATGAGTGCAATTGTGTGGTAGTTTGAGCATAGCTCTTGAGTTATAAGGACATTTGTCACCACAACTTTTTGAGATGGTGTCAGACTAAAGGACATCACTGGATATTTCCAATCAGACATAAAAGGAGACTAAAATTATGACAAAACAATACAGTAAGCCCCCGACATACAAATGAGTTCTACTCCATTCCAAGAGTGCTTTCAGAAGTCAAATTTTTTGTAGGGCTGAAGAAGTTAGCCTGGGTACCATATGTAATACTGCGATCAGTTATATAGCACTGTACTATAATATGTGAGATGAGTGCAATTGTGTGGTAGTTTGAGCATTCTTTGGCATTGCCTTTCTTTGGAATTGGAATGAAAACTGACCTTTTCCAGTCCTGTGGCCACTGCTGAGTTTTCCAGATTTGCTGGTATATTGAGTNATCAGCTTGAACATCAGGGAGTTCACGGTTCACATATTTCAGAAGTCTGGCTTGGAGAATTTGGAGCATTACTTTACTAGCATGTGAGATGAGTGCAATTATGTGGTAGTTCGAGCATTCTTTGGCATTGCCTTGCTTTGGGATTGGAATGAAAACTGACCTTTTCCAGTCCCGTGGCCACTGCTGAGTTTTCCAAATGTGCTGGGATATTGAGGGCAGCACTTTCACAGCATCATCTTTCAGGATTTGAAATAGCTCTACTGGAATTCCATCACCTCCACGAGCTTTGTTTGTAGTGATGCTTTCTAAGGCCCACTTGATTTCACATTCCAAGATGTCTGGCTCTAGATTAGTGATCACATCATCATGATTATCTGGGTTGTGAAGATCCATTTTGTACAGTTCTTCCTTGTATTCTTGCCACCTCTTCTTCATATCTTCTGCTTCTGTTAGGTCCAGACCATTTCTGTCCTTTATCAAGCCCATCTTTGCATGAAATGTTCCCTTGGTAGCTCTAATTTTCTTAGAGCTAGTTTTCCCATTCTGCTGTTTTCCTCTATTTCTTTGCATTGATCGCTGAAGAAGGCTTTCTTATCTCTTCTTGCTATTCTTTGGAACTCTACATTCAGACGCTTATATCTTTCCTTTTCTCCTTGGCTTTTCGCCTCTCTTCTTTTCACAGCTATTTGTAAGGCCTCCCCAGACAGCCATTTTGCTTTTTTGCATTTCTTTTCTATGCGGATGGTCTTGATCACTGTCTACTGTACAATGTCACAAACATCATTCCATAGTTCATTAGGCACTCTACCTATCAGATGTAGACCTTTAAATCTATTTCTTATCAACCTTACATCATACTAAATGAAGTAAGTCAGACAGAGAGAGACAAATACTATAAGATATTACTTATATGTGAAATCTAAAGAAATAATACAAATCTCTTTATTTACAAAACAGAAACAGACTCACAGACATAGAAAACAAACATCATTACCAAAGAGGACAGGAGGAGGGGAGGGATAAATTAGGAGCATGGAATTAACAGATACACACTATTATATATAAAATAAACAATAAAGATTTACTGTATAGCACAAGGAACTATATTCAATATCCTGTAATAACCTATGTGTGCATGCTAAGTCACTTCAGTCATGTCTCTCTGTGACCCTATCAACTATAGCCCACCAAGCTACTCTGCCCATGGGATTCTCCAGCCAAATACTGGAGAGGATTGCCATTTTCTCCTCCAAGCAATCTTTCTGACCCTAGGATCAAATATGCATCTAAAATTTTAATAAATAAAAATAGAAATATGAACCCTGGTCAGAAAACATGAGTATTGGCTTGCTAAATTTGTGACTATGTACAATAGGAATTAATTGACTCTGATAAAAATAGTCTCCTAAGATCACTGCAACTATTACATGTAGTAATGAACATATTCAGAGCCTGGAAAACAATATGTGATCTATAGAATGGTGGTGGTAGTAGTAATAATACCAGTAATATTGGGTGTTATTGCTTTTATTACTAGTATCATTATTATTATTTCATAGAATCTGAAGGTAAGGAAAAAAGCAATGCCAATTTATTATATTCTTCTAAGTAGAGAAATAAATTAATGTCTCTTATACATCATCAATAGCCAGAAGATGCTACAAAACTGAAAGCACTAGAAAGAGAAAGTCTATAAAATTAGGCTATGTGCAATTACAGAAAATAATCTAAGTTTTATATATATGTAGAGGAAAGGGTAAATGTCAATCCTTTGTAAAAGCAAGTACACAAGTTAACTGCATCCCTATTAAGACTGGCAGAGACATTCCCAAGCAGTATTTCTGTAATATACATTTCCTCTAAAATGGAGGCCTAATTGCTTAGTTATTCTAAATTGCAAAATAGAAAACAAAGGAGCAGTTTTGGCCATGTGGGTAAACAACAGATTTCTAAAAGCTAATTATCTCTTTATTTAATAGACTGAAGTTGTACCAAATGAGACATTTAAGTCTAATAAATAATAAACAAATTGCAACCTAAAGACTAAAATATAGAAGTTGCTCATATAGTTTTTATTGCTCCATTAAATAAGCTCTTATTTACTTCCTCCACAAAACATAATTATATAACACTGGGTCCATTTCAAGACCATTTTGATGCGCAATTTAAAAATTAAGTGAATCAACTTACATACTTGGGAAGTCTTAAAGCATAATACTTGAATTCTATTATCAAACATCCTATTCTTTTCCATGATTAAGAAACCGAAGTGCAATTTTGAAAAAGTCATACATAATCACATAAATTCACTATTTGTCTCACTAGAAATGATCACATATAAGGATAGCTATGCACTTTAAGTAAATTTTAGTGTCTATACTTACAAATTTCTACATCAGATATTTAATACTTTTAGTATCTTTGCAAATTAAAATAACTCAAATTTAAACATCAACCTTAGAAAATGTATTCAAAATTCAACCAATTAAACAAAGACATCTTGAAAATGCAGTTGTTTGTTTGTTTTATGTAATATCAAACCATTCAACAGAAATAACAACTGCACATGTGAATATTTAAGAGACCTCCAGGCTCATCATTTCCAAAGAGAACGAAAATGAGCCAAACGGCCTTTTAATCCCATCACATAACATGAGATGGGGAGCTGCTTAGTCTTGCTGCTCTAAAGGGTTTTGAATGCTGATTTTTCTTCTCAGTAAAACTTAGCCCACTATTCAGTGTTTATTTTCATTCTACTAACAAAAATAACATTCGGAAATGATAGTGATAATAAATAGTAGACTTGCAAATAGCTGTTTGCTCTCTTGCCAAGGGCAAGTAGTGATTTACGATGGATAAGAAAGAGCAGCAATTAAATTTACTCCACTACCTCAGGTGGTGATGCAAGAATTTGTACATCTGTGAAAATATAGTTCTTATTTGCATGATGAAAATACTATAGTCATAAAAATAGATGGAAGGGAGCTCCCTGTGTGTTTAGGGCAGGGCTGGGTTGAAGGTTTTTCTCCTCTCTGTCATTCAGGAGTATGTGTTCTACACACAAAAAACAAGACAAAACAAACAGTTCCTGATCCAGAGAGGTGACAAAACACAACTGTAAATCATACAATTTGCCCTTCTGTTTTCTTTAGATAAAAGGAAAGTCAGGCTGATAACTTCTACAAAGATTGCAGTAATAGTATGTTCTATAGAAAAATAATTACACTCAGAAAGAAATAAATGAAAATTTAGCTGATCTTCACAATAAGATGTTTAAAAAGTTCACAATATTAGCATATATAGGATAGTAAATCACATAAGCCTAGTTACCCTAACAGTTTATAAGGAGTTTTATAACCAATACTTTAAATTAGTAAGTCTGCTATCTTAATATTTTCCTTTCTGAGTTCTGAGGACCAAAATTCATCACGTGCACTCACCAACACAACCAGTCTCCATTTCTATCTCATTATCTTGTCTTACTTTACTTCACATAACTTTTTATAATCTGAAATTATCTTATATATGTGGTTATGTATAAGATGTAAAATATAATTACAAATATAAGATAATAAGATAATAACCCTCGAATTAGAATTTTAAACTTCATTACAACAGAAATCTTATTTGTCCTCATTTATCATTGCAATTCTAGCACACTGAGGGAGGGGGGGAACTGTGGCAGAATAAAAGAAACAAAAGTGGCATAGCTATTAATTTTTTCTTACCAGTAAAATAATAATGGAAGACCTCAGCACTTATATTTTTCATAACAATATAATATCCAATGAGAAAAAGCATGTTCTACATCTAATATGGAAAGAAAAAGGTTACTTCATATTTGTACTGTTTCTAAATATGAAGAAAGGTATCAATAAATCAGTAATAATATATTTGATACTTATCTGACTTACTTGGTTATAACAGCTACAATAATATTGAGACTGAATACCTTGTTTTTCTATGCTAATAATCACAGTATGTTTAAAGGAAAATTAAAGACCATTCAGAATAATCATTATTTACTGGGATTTCAGAAGAGGTCTTTTACTTTGGTGAGAAAATTATATGTTTATGTACCATAAAATTTGGGATATAGCCCTAGATTCTAGATTCTTTAAAATGTTATAGTCTATAAGAAAAAAATTAAAACTTGAGTTACAAAATTTTCAAATGTTTTCAAAAGAACTACATCAAAGCTTTCTGCTGTACTAAAAGTTGTATCGTCTTTTATCAAAAGGCTTTGATTAAACCTTTTACAATAGTCATACATAATATATAATATTTTTAAGATATATTAAAGTATTTATTTAATAGTTTACATTAAGTCAATGTTAGCCAGAATATCCTTTGAAGAATACTCTCCTGGATAATGACGGAATGTATGGCACAAATGGACCTCAGCATCTAACGGTTTTGGAAATCCCTATCAAGTGAGAGCCTTACATTTATTTGAGACTCACCCACGATAATACTTTTCAGACCATGTTGGGCTAAGGATAGTATGGAAAATGTTCTATAAAATAATCTAGTAGGTCATAATTAGCAAAGGATGCAACAGAAAACTTTTCTTAAATTTATTTTAAAATCAAAAATATTCAATTTATCTTAATAATTAAGAATAGAAAAGTAACAACCTTAACACAATATAAACAAACTATTGGCTATAAATGATGGTTAAAAATAGAACAGTTTTGACAGAACTCAGAAACAGATTCTAGCATATTAAAAATTACATGTCAAATATTAAATAACTAAGAGAGAATTACAAATAAATGGAGAAAATAGTATTATAAATAACTTAAACTAAAAAAAAAAACAAAAAACAAAAACTGAAGTGGAATAAGAAATTATCAAAGGAATGATTTTCTAAACTTACATATGATAGAAAAAAACACAAAAGCAAAGATTACAATAAAATATTACATAAAAAGGACGCAATTTATAAATGGAATCTAGAAAGATGGTACTGATGAACCTATCTGCAAGGCACATGGAGATGAAGATAGAGACTTATGGACACAGCGGGGAAAAGAGAGGTTTGGAAGAACTGAGAGAGTAGCACTGAAACATATGCATTACCGTATGTAAAATTATTAGGTTGGTGCAAAAGTAATTTTGGTTTTGCATTGTTGAGCTCTGCCACTTGATACAGTAATACATGGTTATGTTATTTTTTAAAAAAATTTTTTAATGTAAATATTGATACATAATGAATACATAAATCTATGAGAAAAATAAGACGCACAAAGGAAGAAATACAAATGCACTGTACACATTTGGAAAAAAGCCCAGTTTCAGTAGTATTCACAGAAATGCAAGTTAAGGTAATAAAATACAACTTTTTAATCTATTAAGTTAACAAAAACCTTACAAAATGAGAAATATCAAACCAAGGTGCATTCATAAATTAAATATTAAACGTTGGTGAAAGTAGAAAAAAATTTCAGGAAATCAGTTTGGTAGTACACACCAAGAATCTTAAAACTATTTAACCTTTTTTCTTTCATATTCTAATAATTACAAACACTTTTCAATTACTTATGCATTGAGTTAGTGAGTGAAGTCACTCAGTCGTGTCCGACTCTTTGAGACCCCATGGACTGCAGCCTACCAGGCTCCTCCATCCATGGGATTTTCCAGGCAAGAATACTGGAGTGGGTTGCCATTTACTTCTCCAGGAGATCTTCCTGACCCAGGAATTGAACCCAGGTGTCCCGCACTGTAGGCGGACGCTTTACTGCCTGAGCCACCAGGGAAGTCGACTTAGCATTAGGTATGCATAAATAACTATCACACAGAAAAGTTGAAAATAAATACTGTTCTATGACCTCATACTGACAAATGTAAAATTAACTGCAAGTTAAATTAGACATGATACTTTCAATGGATGCAATAACATATATCTTAAAAATTACAAATTAAAAATCACAATTTACATAAAAGGAAACATTCTGGAAATTCAGGAAGTAATGTGAGACACTAAACTGTCTGTTGGCTAGAGTTATGTAACTATTGTTAAAAGATAGAAGCTTTTAAAATTGAAAGAAAAACGGGTCAAGATATTAACAGTGACTCCTTGGATTATGGTCTTTTGATTCAAATACTTTTTAGGTGTCTTCTATAACATGAAATTACTATTTTCAAATTGGAAAATAAAATAAACTTAGGGCTTCTCTGGTGGCTCATAAAATAAAGAATCCACCTGCAATTCAGGAGACCCAGGTTCAATCCCTGGGTCAGGAAGATCCCCTGGAGAAGAGAATGGCCACCCATTTGTCTTCTACAACATGAAAATATTATTTTCAAATTGAAAAATATAATAAACATAGTTATCTTTAAAAATGGAAGCTTCCTTCAGAAGAAAAAGAAAATTAAATGAAAATATTATTAAGATTACATTGGATATGAAGGTTAATTAAAATTTTTGCTTCCCGTCAGGTTTCAACTTTCCAGGTTGACTGCTAAGAGGCTTTGTATGACAGACCCTTAGGTAAAATCCCCACACAATACACAGTCAATCTGCCATCAAGCAAGCCATCCAGATGACTTGTTAACCAAAACTCAATGAACTAATAATGTTCAAACACCTGAATGTCTGGTAAACTAGACAGTAATATATTATTTTAAAAGGTTTCCAGAAGCATCTTTTAAAAATCAATGCTAAATTGTCCTGATCTACATTGTGTTAACACTTTAAGATATTTCTGCGAACACTTTATGAATTTCAAGTGTACTCTTATAGACAAGAAATAGTGCTGGATGATTTTTTAATCCCTGGGAAAAACTTGGCAATACACTAAGGTACTCAGCTTGCTTTATTAAAGATAAAATATGTCTGTAAAAATGGAAGTGAAGAAGGAAAAAAAGGCATCTTGGTTTTTACCCTCAGGGAAACTTCAGGTGAGTTTGCAGCCCTAAGTTGTAAACTATGGTAATTTAGCAGTGAGGCTGATAGATTTTAGTTAGCTTGGAGGTGGAAGAGCCAGGATTTGGAGGGGGCAAAAATATAACTATATGTTACCTCTCTTGCTTCTAAGTTAGTGACATTTTAAATTTAGAAAATAGACATATATGTTTCCGCAAAACAATAATTTTTGTACTTTTCTTTTCAATATTTTCTAAGAACTTTTTATTAAAGAAAATTTCAAAATAGAGAATTTCAAAATTTCAAAGTAGAGAAAATGGTATCGTGAACATAGCCTACCCTCCAAGTACCCATCACTCAGCTTTACTAAGTATTATTTGTAGTCATTCTTGTGTCATCTATACACACGCCTATTCGTCATGCAAGGCTATTTTGACTGAAATCCAAGACATTACATCTTTTCGTCTAAAAACTTCACTATGAATCTCTAAAAGACACTTTAAAACATATTCGCAACAATGTTGTAATAATGTCTACAAGAAAAAACTAAAGCATTCAAATTTTTCAGACTACGATTTTCTACATTTGTTTGGACTACAGTATACATGAGTTCCATTTATAACAGCTGGTTGATAACGTCTCTCAATCAAAGTGTCCCCTCCATCATTCCCCCCCCCCCTTCTTTAAGAGTATTTTGTTAAAGAAAATAGGTTACCTGTCCTGGAGAATTTCTCAGTTTCCTACAGTTGTTAATTTATTCACTGAAATAAATTATCGCAGACTGGTTATTTAAGTAGTAGCCGAAGAAATGCTCATATAATGGAACTACAGCAAAACCACCCATGACCAATGTCAGAATAAAAACACTACTTGTTATTAATCTGAAGTGGGGAAAGCCCATAAAAGAAAGAATTGCTCTATTGTTTAACTATAGACATAAGTGAAACGTCTTCCTTTTTCACGGAAGGATATTAAACTGCCGCTTAATCTTGGTACACAATATAAATAGCAAATTTGATAGTACTCACCAGTCTTCATCTCTAATAAGCGCTTTTTCTTTTGTTGGCGTTCAAATCTTTCCTTCTCTGCCAATTCTTTGGCTATCCTGGCACGTTTTTCTTTTTCTTCTTCTTCTCTTTTTTTGACATTCTCCTTCATTGCTTGCTGTTATAAACAAATTTTAGAAAATGATCAATTTTAACCACAATGATTAAACATAGAAAATGTAAAATTATTCACCTGTAAAACTGTAGTTAAATATCTTTTAGGTAATGGTTACTTCTTTAATTAGTAACACAGTCTTTTAAAAGCTTAGCACATGAACCCTTGTTAAATGTATTATGTATCTAAAAATACAACTGTTACGTTTAAAGCACCTGCATCTTAGTGAAATCAACTAAGAGAAGGAAGACAGAAACTAAAAATAAAAAAAGGATTTAATTTACAAATCAAAACAGTTCTCCTATAGGTACTTCCACAAGAGTGCCTAGCAAATGTGCCTCTCCCATACCTCCTTTAGTAAATAAACCACTGAGTACAAGAAAAATAACTTATGAAAAATGATAAAAAGCAGAAATATTGTAATGGTTACCTTATATGACAATCTGTGTTTAACAATTTCTTTCATACAGATAGAAGTATCAGGAGGATGACTAAAGAAACACATGGCATTTCAGTCAGGGCCTCTGACTGTTCATCAAAACCAATAATGACAAGTGAAACATAAGATCTCAATAGTTATGAGATTAGTTATTTTTGTACTTTTTATAAGCTTTATGCAAATCAAGAAATGCCATTCCTGTGACATTTGTAGGAATCAGCAGGTAAACATGAATTTTTCAGAGTGCCAACAAACAGCATGTCATCACATTACAATCTCTTGTGGAGACTATTCTCAGTACCGATGAAGCCAAAGAGGTTATCTAATTGCTAGTTTGAACTGTGGTGTTGGAGAAGACTCTTTAGAGCCCTTGGACTGCAAGGAGGTCCAACCAGTCCTTTCTGAAGGAGATCAGTCCTGCGATTCCTTTGGAAGAAATGATGCTAAAGCTGAAACTCCAGTACTTTGGCCACCTCATGTGAAGAACTGACTCATTGGAAAAGACTCATGCTGGGAGGGATTGGAGGCAGAAAGAGAAGGGGACGACAGAGGATGAGATGGCTGGATGGCATCACTGACTTGATGGACCTGAGTCTGAGTGAACTCCGGGAGTTGGTGATGGACAGGGAGGCCTGGCGTGCTGTGATTCATGGGGTCACAAAGAGTCGGACACGACTGCGCGACTGAACTGAACTGAATTGCTAGTTTATCACTAATAGAATTAAGTAGAAAAGTGTATAATTAAACAAGCATGTGCCATGTTATTTTTGCTGAGGGTTTAATCTTCTTGACTATATATTTTTTTTTAAACCCAAGAGATGGGGCAAGTCCTTCATTAGAAATCAAATAATAAAGTTTGGTATTATTGATCAAAACAATTAAAAGGAAAACTGCAAGGGAAAAAAAGGAGAAACAAGAAGAATAGAATAGAGGGAGCATTAACTCATCCATGCGAAGAACGTTTACTGAGAGACTGAGCTGCAGACGCATACATGCGGGCATGCTCAGTCTCTTGGTTGTGTCCAGCTCTTTGCAAGCCCCTAGACGGCAGCCCTCCAGGCTCCTCTGTCTATGGGATTTGCTAGGCAAGAATACTGGAGCGGGTTGCCCAGTCCTCCTCCAGGGGATCTTCCTGACCCAGGGACTGAATCCGAGTCTCCTGCGTCTGCAGTACTGCACGCAGATTCTTGACCGCTGTGATACCTGGGAAGCCCTAACAGTAAGAGGTGCTGTGTTAAAGACTTGAGATACATATTAATAGACCTAAAACAAGTTTACATTCTGTGTGATAGGCTGGGTCCAGAGGCAAAGACAGATTATAAACAATTAAAATCTCTACAAGTATAGTACTACAAAAAAAGGAGGGATGTGATAGAATGCCTGGAGAGTATTTTATCTTAGTTGGTCATATAAGGCTTCCCACTTGGTCTTAATTCAAGCTCAAAGTCAAGCAGCTATCTAGGTAATGATCTAAGGAGAGCCAAATGCAAAGGCTTTTGGTGGGCTGGCAAGAGAAGAGGCCACTATGGTGGTGTTAAATGAAGTCAGGAGGTATGCAGGGACCCGATCATTTAGGATATTCCAGAACAAGATGAGGAGTTACAGTTTCCTTCAAGGGAACTAGGAAACAACAAAAGATTTTCAAGTAAAACTAAGTAAGATGCAAGCTTAATGAAGCATTTTTGTTCCAAACTACCTTTTCAAATATATGAACAGTCTTAGAAAATAGAAGCAGTGTTTCCCTCTGAAGCAAATGGATTAGTTTCCTGTCCAGAATGATAAACTTGGGCAATGGTCAAATAGTCTTAATTCTGAAAGAAGATTGGGTTTTCTAAACTCAGGATTTTCCTCCAGTAATACAAAGCACTGTGAGTACAGGTATTAAACCCAGCCCTTTTCACATTGCCTTGTGGGAATTCTGAGCTCAGAAATCTACAAATCTGTTTACTTTGGCTACTATTTTTGTTATAATAAACTATTCTTTGTTTCTGGCCCATGGTCTTTTGCCTTCTACCAACATTCATGAAATTATGGAAATTAAGAAACTTTGGTAAATTCTCAGAAACTTCACAGATCATGACATATATTAACATTAAATGATATTGGTAAGCTATGAAACCCAGCTCCAAAAATACATATTTTAATATGCAATTGTTTCCTCAAAATGGAATCTGCATCCTCTATTTTGGCTCAGAATAATTCTGTTCTTGTTCACTACAATGAAAGCATTAAGAGGCAGACACAATACCTGAAAGCTGCTTACAGTTTTTATTTTCCCTGGTATGTGCCTTCATATTGATGTAGCATATGTTAAGCACCAGGTATAGGACAACAGCTGCTATAAAAACCAACGTAGGCTAGGAAAGGAGAAGCCAACCCCAAAGTAGAAAATAAGTGGGCTCTTAAAAGCAGTGTGTATGCTTGTGTGTGTGTGTGTGTGTGTGTGTGTGTGTGCGCACCCATGTAGGTATGTGGAAGATGGGAAAGGAAAACTGAACAGTTGGTAGAGAAAAGGACAGGCAAATACATGGGGATCAAACTTATTTCTTGTTTGAGCGGGGAGTAAGAGGAACAGGTAATAGGTAAAAATATCACGTAGCTTTTTTTTTTTTTTTAACTTATTTAAGTATACAATTTCCAGATGTGAATTTTCTACTTTAATGACTAAATGCATTTCAATAAGAACATCAAATAGGTAACCTATTACTAGATATAAATGTCATGCCTTTTTAGTACTCCTTTGGATAATAAAAAGTCAAAATTACTGCTTGGGATCTATAGAAATAATGTTTACCTTGAGAAATAAGTTCTGAAGGAGTTCTTAAAGCTATATTGTTCTATGGAAAATGCACTATCAATTTCCATTTAAAAGACTATTTCACTTAAAAATATCTTATTCTGACATTAGAAGAATTTTAGCTGGAAAAATACCAACAGACAGCACAGAAATAGGTATGCAGTCTGAAAATACTATCACAGTTCAAGTGGTAATTTGGGGAGTTTTTAATGCTAAATTTTGAGAAGTAAAAGTAGCCTAAAACAGAAAAGTTGGTTCTAAAACCCCATTATTCTAGATATAATTGCCTATTAGTTTCTTCAATTCCAAAATTTGAAGCCAGAAAGGAAGTTGAGAGTGAGTCATAATTGAAGGTAAGAGCTTCTCAGATGGTACAGAGGTAAAGAATCCACCTGCCAATGTAGGAGACACAAGAAAGGTGGGTTTGATCCCTGGGTAGGGAAGATCCCTAGAGTAGGAAATGTCAACCCACTCCAATGTTCTTAGCTGAAAGATCCCATGGACAGAGGAGCCTGGCAGGCTATAGTCAATGGGGTCGCACAGCTGGACATGACTGAGGGACCAAGCACACACATGCACATACGTGAAGATAGCTATCCATTTCTTCAAGTCATCCCGTGCTTTACCTGGTTTACTCAGAGTCAGATGGCAAATAAAGTGCACTGCCCCCAACTGTCATCCATGTAATACCAAAAGAAATCCTGCGTGCTTGCAGAACTTGCAGACACAACCTGGTGCATGCTTTTGTCTGAAGGATCCAAAAGCTTACCAGTCTAGAGCAACGACAACAGAGGGCTTTCAACCTTCAGTCACATCTGGACTATTCGTGGCGAAGGCATAACCAATAATCCACCTCTGTTCCTAAGGCTCATGTGCTTTTAATAATAACGAAGACTCTAAAGTATCTATAAAAATACAGTAATAAAAATATACAGGTATACTAATGAATGCATGTATATAGACATGTATGTTAACAAACAGATCCCCTGGAGGAGGGCATGGCAACCCACTCTAGTATTCTCGCCTGGAGAATCCCATGGACAAAGGAACCTGGAGAGCTACAGCCCATGAGGTCACAAAGAGCTGGACACGACTGAAGAGACTATACACACACGTGCATGTACGCACATGTATGGGTGCATGTGTGTGTACTCTGGAAGAAAATAAAATACACCAGTTCACAGTTGTTTTCCTATAATATATGCTTTCTATGTAACTAAATGCAATAAAATGAACTTTGTCACAACTAGTTTAAATATACATTACAGCAATATACAACATATTTTCCCTCAGAGAAACCAAAATAACCCAAAGCCAGTAAAATTAACCGGATGTGTAGGAATGTAAAATTTAGAAGTCTGGCACTGTAATCCTCTATAAGATGTGTCTACTATAATCATTTTTTTTTAGTTTTTTTTTTTTTTAATATTTTCCATATCCTTTATTGTAAACTACTATGCTTGGAGAATCCTAGGGACAGGGGAGCCTGCTGGGCTGCTGTCTATGGGGTCGCACAGAGTCGGACACGACTGAAGTGACTTAGCAGCAGCAGCAGCAGCAGCATGATTTGTTTTCTTCACTCAACATTATATTTCTAAGATTCATCCATATGTTTATGTATAAATTACGCTTCCTTGTCACTATTTGTAAAATTAAATTGGTATTACTGTTTACTCTCCTGCAGTGGGATTTGGGTTGTTTCCAGTTTTTGAGCGATGATGAATCATGCAGTTACAAACACTCTTGTGCATTTCCCTGTGTATATATGTATGAGCTTTCTTTTCTTGTTATAAATGGCAGGTCTCATTGATTCTTAGATTTGTTTAGAAACTGCTGACAGATACTCTTTAAGTGAAAGAGCACACTCCTTCATTACAGAACATAACATTTTAGAACATAAGGACTGAGGTTAAGTATTGTTTGTCTCAGTTCTAAAAACACATAAATATAAAAGTTTCAGGTTCCATTGTGGGTGAAGACAAAATAGTTTGAAATTCACTGCTTTCTAGGATAGGAGCACAACTGATGAGCAAAAGAAGAGGTTCATCTTCCGTTTTTCTACTAAATGAGGTCAAAATGCTTTCAAAGTGACTGAGCCAATGTACACTTGCACCATCAATACATCATCATAGCTAACAGACTCACTAATACTGTTATCAGTGTTTTATCTATACAGCAGGTATATAATAGTACTACATCATGTTTTTAACCTGTATATCTACGGTTACTAATTCAGGCATTTTCTTACCTGTTTACAAAACATTTGCATTTCCTGTTCTAATGAAATGCCTCTTCATATCTCTTATCCACTGTTTCATTACAGTATCATTTTCTTAATGATTTACAGCTCTTTAAATATTCTGGATATTATTTTTTGTTAACTTTATGCTTTTTAAAGCATAAATATTCAGCATGTAATATCCTGGCTTTTACATATCATTGTGCATTATTTACATTGCCTTTTTGTAAACAGAAGTTCTCAAATTTACATAGTAGCCAAAAACCTCTTTTCCTTCATTGCTCATACCCTTGATACATTATTTAGGAAATCCTTCCATACAAGAAAGACAACAATATTCTTCCATGTCTTCTCAAATTCTTAAATGATGTTGTTCATATTTCAGCACCTATGTTATTTAACTGGGATCAACATTTGTGAATACATTTGTGAGTAAAATGAGTATGATTCCAATTTAATTTTTTCACATGAAAAATGAGTTGACCCATAACAATTTCAAAAATAGCCTATCCTTTCCATCACTGACTTACAAAGCCACTCATCTGGATTTTAAGTGTTGATGTTTTGGAGCTGTTTCAGTCCATCTGATCACTGTATCCATGTCTGACCAATACCATGCATGTGTGCATGTCAAGTTGCTTCAGTATGTCCAGCTCTTTGCGACCCTGAGGACTGTAGCCTGCCAGGCTCCTCTGAGTGGGATTCTCCAGGCATAAATACTAGAGTGAGTTTCCACGCCCTCCCCCATGGGATCTTGCTGACACAGAATCAAACCCACGTCTCTTATGTCTCCTACAAAGGCAGGCAGGTTCTTTACCAGTAGTGCCAACCATTCTGTTTTAATTATTATAGTGTCTTAAGGTGAGCCTTCTTCACCAAATAATGGAAATTTAACTCTTAGCTAATACAGTACAGTACTCAAGAATGAAAACTATAAAAACTGGAAAAGAAGAAGCTATTTACTTCTTACGTTATCTATGAATAATTCAAAAAGGAATCTATAGGAAAATTATTAAAAATAAGAGACTTTATCAATGGAATACATAGAATGAACTACATTTTGTACACTAGTTACACAATATTGAAAATTGTAATTTTTTAGAAAGAAATCATTTATAATGGAATAATAAATAACAAAGAGAAGATACAAATAACAAAAGATTTTTTCTTCTTCTTCTTCTTCTTTAGAAATGACTTCACTATTTCCAGGCCTTTGCTTTGTCATCTATAGTTCAAAACAGACTTATTAAAGTTGCTGAAAATGCCTATTAGGATTCTGAACAGAACTACTGATTCTATAGTTAATATAGAATTGGTAACTTTATATTAGTATTTAATCTCTCCACTTATGAACATGATATGGCTCTCCATTCAGTTTTGTCTTTTAAGAAAGTGAAGGTGAAAGTCACTCAGTCATGTCTGATTCTTTGTGACCCCATGGACTATACAGCCCACGGAATTCTCAGGCCAGAATACTGGAGTGGGTAGCCTTTCCCTTCTCCACAGGAGCTTCTCAACCAGGAATCAAACCCAGGTCTCCCACATTGCAGGCAGACTCTTCACCAGCTGAGCTACAAGGGAAACCCAAGAATACTGGAGTGGGTAGCCTATCCCTTCCCTAACAGATCTTCCTGGTACAGGAATCAAACCGCGGTTTCCCTTTACCAACTGAGCTACTGTCTTTTTAAAGTCTACTGAAAAAAAAACTTAGAATTTACACCATTCAGGTCTTGCGCATTTTTTGTTATCTGTGTCTTCTCTTTGTTGCCATTTATTATTCCATTATTCAATATAAGTAATGTCTTTCTAAAAAAATGTTATTTCTAATATTTTGTAACTAATGTATAAAATGTAGTTCATTCCATATATTTCATTGATAAAGTCTCTTATTTTTAACAATTTTCCTGTAGGTTCCTTTTTGAACTATTCATAGATAACATAAGAAGTAATTAGCTTCTTCTTCTCCAGTTTTTATATTTTTCATTCTTGCGTACTATACTATATTAGCTAAGAGTTAAAATTTCCATTATTAGGTGAAGAGAGTCCTTCATTTCACATTGCGGGATAGAGGTTTCAACTAGATTATTTTCTTTGTTTTAAAAACTGAAAAATCAGGGTTGGATTTTATTAAGTGTTTTCTTGATGTATTGAAACTATTAATGTAATGATGTGAATATTCTAACACAACACACACTTCCATTTCTGAGATAAACTCAACTTGGACATGGAGAATGTATCCTTTTGAACATTCTGTCATAATTTTTTTTACACTCTTATTAGTTTAGAATAATCATTTAAAAATTGAGAAACCTCATTTATGAAATTTTCCAGGCCAAGTATTTTAATTTTTTGGCAGATTTGAAAAGTCATTAAATTAAAATTATTTTGGAGAAGACTCTTGAGAGTCCCTTGGACTGCAAGGAGATTCAACCAGTCCATCCTAAAGGAGGCCAGTCCTGGGTGTTCATTGGAAGGACTGATGCTGAGCTGAAACTCCAATACTCATTTTTCTCCCTTCATTTCCTTTTTTTTCTGGGTTGTATAACTGTTTATAAATTTCTCAAGACAGATGCTTAGTTTATTAACTTTGCCTTTCTGATATTTTATTTTTTAATTTACTTATTTTTTAATTGAAGGATAATTGCTTTACAGAATAATGTTGTTTTCTGTCAAACCTCAACATGAATCAGCCATAGGTATACATATATTCTCTCCCTTCTGAACCTCCCTCCCCTGTCCCTCCCCACCCCTCCCCTCTAGGTTGATGCAGAGACCCTGTTTGAGTTTCTTGAGACACACAGCAAATTCCCATTGGCTATCTATTTTACATATGGTAATGTAAGTTTTGCTGAGGCTGAAACTCCAATACTTTGGTCACCTCATGCGAAGAGCTGACTCATTGGAATAAGACCCTGATGCTGGGAGGGACTGGGAGCAGGAGGAGAAGGGGATGACAGAGGACGAGATGGCTGGATGGCATCACCGACTACTTGATACACATGAGTTTGGGTGAACTCTAAGAGTTGGTGATGGACAGGGAGGCCTGGCATGCTGCGATTCATGGGGTTGCAAAAAGTCGGAAGCGACTGAACTGAACTGAAGTGAACTGAATGGAATGTAAGTTTCCATGTTACTCTCTCCATTTAATACAAAGACTAGCATATAAATTTCTTTATATCACTGTTTCTGTGCCTTACAAATTCTGATTTATTTTAAATGTTGTTCTGGTCTATTTTTTCTATGATTTCTTCCTTGATACATGAACTACTTAGTATGTTTTTAGATTTTTTTCTAATTGGCTTTAAAACATCACCCTTTTAAATTTTATTTCACATTTCATATTATTGTGGTCAGTGAATAAAGCTGAAATTTAGAAATTTATTAAAATTTATTTCAAATATCTTGGATAAGGAAATGGCAACCCAGTCCAGTATTCTTGCTGGAGAATCCCATGGACAGAGGAGCCTGGTTGGCTGCAGTCCATAGGGTCAGAGAAAATCAGATCCACTAAAATGACTCTGTATGCACACATTTCAGATCTCTAGTATATAATAACTTGATAAAAGATCCGCCTGTGATTGAGAAGAATATGTGTTAATTGCTGGGCGGGGTTCCATATACATGTATAATTGAATTGTTTAAAGCTCCCATGTCTTTAGTAATATGTTTATGCTTGACTCATCTATGGGGTCACACAGAGTCAGACACGACTGAAGCAACTTAGCAGAGAATTTTGTTGTTGTCCAACATAATGCTATATCTGTCAACTTATTCCTATAGTTTATCATATTTTACATGTCTGCCTTGGTACTATGTTATAATGTACATGCAAGTTTTTGAACTGTATAATTCTGGTGAATTAAGCTTTTTATCGTCATGAAGTAATATTTCCTTAAGTCTATTTTATGTTTTTCATATCTTACACTATTCCTTCTATTTGTCCTCCTTTATCTATGCTCCTTTTAGACATTTTTGTGTGTTTGTTTTACTTCATATATCTTTCTTAATCCATTTCTCCTCTTCCAGTTTGGAACTTACACTATTTTTTACTGGCTATACTTGTAATTTTATCACACAAATTAACAAAGTTTCAAGTTAATTGATATTTTGACCTTCCTTCTTCCTCTTTGAACAATACAGAGAATATAAATAATCTGAACTCCAAACAACATCTCTTTCAATTTACTTAACAATCTGTCCAGTAGTTAAGCTCTATCCCATTCTCTGCAAAGGAACTACAAATTGTTTTATTGTGTACTTTATTGCTATACATTCAGTTTCATAGTAGGTATGCCCTCGTCTCTCAATTTTTTCCTTAAAAATAAAACTCTGTTTCTTGAAATGTCTCCTTCAGAGCAGGGGTGAGCAAACTACAATTCTTGGATCAGTTACATATTTTTATGAATAGAGTCTTATTGGAACATGGTCACACGCATTCGTTTATCTACTGCCCATGGCTGTTTCTGCAAGCTATAGCAGGGCTGAGTAGCTGCAACAGAGACTCTATGACCTGCATGTATTTACTGTCTATCATCAAAAAGTCTGCCAAACTCTCCTCTAGAAAATCTTTTAACAAAGGACTATTCACAGGAAACACCTTTATGATTAGTTAATCTGTAACTGGTTTAATTTTGTCCTTGTTCTACAAAGAGTTTATGCTGAATATCTCATTTTAAAAGAAACTTTTCTTCTTAACACTTGAAAATACCTCAGTGTCTATTTGTTCCCATTTTTGCTAACAGAAAGTTATTTGCATTTAATTGTTGATGCACACCGATCATGTCTTTTCTTTCTGTCTGCATTTAAGATCTTGTATTTTACTATTCTAAAGTTTCACTACAATATTTTCTTCAAGTGAATTTCATTTTATTCATCTGGCTTGGTATAGGTTGTGCTTCCTATTCTGCAGATATTTGATCTGGAAAACTCACAGCCATCATTTTGAATGTTGTCTTTCATTCATTACTTTAAGTATCTATTTGAGACGTTTCACTGTACAGGATGAAGGCCTTTTACACGCTATCTTCCATGTTTCTTAACCGTCTTATACACTTCTAATCTTAGTCTCTCCCTAGACTGCATTCTGGACAATTTCCTTAGAGCTAGTGTCTAATTCAGCATTTCTTTCTTCAGCAGAGTATAGTTTGCTGTTTTGGTGTTGTAGTTCAGTCACTCAATCGTGTCAGACTCTGTGACCCCATGGACTTCAGGCCCACCAGGCTTCTCTGACCTTCACTATTTCTTGGACACTGCTGAAACTCATGTCCATTGAGTCGGTGATGACATCCAATCATCTCATCCTCTGTTGACTTCTTCTCTTCTTTCCTTCAATCTTTCCCAGCACCAGGGTCTTTTCCATTGAGCCAGCTCTTGGTATCAGGTGGCCAAACTATTGGAGCTGCAGCTTTAGCGTCAGTTCTTCCAGAGAATTTTAAGGGTTGATTGCTAATGAATATTCAGGTTGACTTCCAATGAATATTCAGGTGGACAGTGACTGCAGTCATCGTCCACAGTGATTTTGGAGCCCAAGAAAAGAACGTTTGCCACAGTTTCATTTCCCCATCTATTTGCCATGAAGTGATGGGACCGGATGCCTTGATCTTAGTTTTGTGAACGCTGAGTTTTAAGCCAGCTTTTTCACTCTCATATTTCACCTTCATCAAGAGGCACTTCAGTTCCTGTTTACTTTCTGCCATAAGGATGGTGTCATCCGCATATCTGAAGTTCTTGATATTTCTCCCTGCAATCTTGATTTCAGCCTGTGCTTCATCCAGCCCAGTGTTTCCAATGATGTACTCTGCTTATAAGTTAAATAAGCGGGGTGACAATATACAGCCTTGACGTACTCCTTTCCCAGTTTGGAACACCATGTCTGGTTCTAACTGTTGTTTCTTGAGAATTCAGCATACAGATATCTCAGGAGGCAGCTAAGGTGGTCTGGTATTCCCATCTTTTTAAGAATTTTCCAGTTTGTGGTGATCCACACAGTCAAAGGCTTTAGTGTAGTCAGTGAAGCAGAAGTAGATGTTTTTCTGGAACTCTCTTGCTTTTTCTATGATCCACCTGATGTTTGCAATTTGATCTTTGGTTCCTCTGCCTTTTCCAAATCCAGCTTGTACACGTTGAACTTCTCATCTCATGTACTACTGAAGCCTAGGTTGAAGGATTTTGAGCATAAACTTGATAGTATGTTACATGTGTGTCTGCTGTTTAATGCATGTTTAATTTCAACCATCGTACTTACATTTTCTTAAATTATATTTGGTTCTTTTGCAAACCTACTTGGTCATCTTTGGTAATCTTCAGTTTCTCTCTTTAATTTCATCTGCTATTTCCTTTAACATTTCACAAATTGTAATTCAATATGTAGAGTCTCAGGGTTCTTACAGGATCTTTTCACCATACAACCCCTTGTTTCTCTGTGTTTGTTAATTGTGATTAAGTGTTCTTATTTGATTAAATTTAATTTGTGAGAATCTTGAGGATCTAAATTATAATTGCCTCCTGCACAGACCTTTTAATTTGCTTCTATAAGTAATCAGGTATCATCTGTAACCTGTATAAGTTTAATTTCTTTTGACCTGGTCTTTGTGTATATTTCTTATTTGGTATACTTACCCTGCATTTAGCCCTGGTCTTAATCTTGGCTTTTCCCTTTTGTGTATCTATGCTCAACACATTAAGTTTCAGTATCGCTCTTTTCTCCTTAATTCTTTTTACTCTCAGAGACTTCCCTTACTTTCACACGATACAGCCATGGTTTAGAATGCTTTGTTGAACTGTGGTGAGATGAACCTTTAAGAATCCCTATTACCATACTGTGAAAAGCAAAATCCTTAGAAAATGAGTTCTTACAGAAGGCTGACCAACACATAGCTCTTTACTTCTTAAATTCTTCAGTATAATGTCGCAGTTCTTACACACTCCCCTGGGTACTTTATACATTATGTTTTAGAATCTGAAGGTAAATAACTGAACACTGCACACCTATATAAAATGAGTCCTAGGCAGGCTTGCAGAAGAGTTTGCTGAATGGAATCAATGTCTTTAAAAATACAGTAAGTATGACATTTCACTGCTTTCAGAAATTATTTTTAAAAATCTGAGCTTATTACTGTATACTATAGAGAGCATACTGGTTAGAAGGAAGAAATCTTAAGTCATACTGTCTTTGTTTGAAACTCCACCTGGCACTAAATAGCTGTGTGACTTGTATCTCAGTTTTCTCTTTGGTAAAATGGGCAAAATAATACTTACTTTATGGGGATATTATAAGAATTACATAAATTAATACAAGAAAATGGCTCACAGAAGTGCCTGACACACAGCAGCCCTTATATAAATGTTAGTGCCTATTGCTACTATTATTAGTACTATTATATTATTACAAACATAAAATTATTTTCATTATTACTGTATCATTAACCAAATACCTCAAATACACAATTATTTATCCAGCAACAAATCAAGGAAGAGCCATTTTCCAGCTTACATCATTTATATGTTTCTATTAAGAAAATGAGCTAATGCCAGTTTTCACAGATCTTATGAGAAATATAAATTCCTTCCATCCAGAGATGTTGGAATATGATTGGCATGGAGTTGATAGGAAGCACCATTAAAGCATGCACACAACACAATTGGATTACTTGGCAGGGAAAATAAAGAGTTGAATTAAACATGGAAGTTAGATGTATTCCTGACCTCAAGTCTAGCTATTTACCACTAAAGATTTAACTCTTATATATATGAATTGCACTTACAAGTATACTTTATGGGGATACTACAATAATTAAATGAATTAATACAGAAGTGCTCAGCATACACACACACAGACACTCACATTGTTTTTAATATACTTTATGAAACTTTTTTTTTTCCTGAAGAGTTTAGTTTTCTGTGCTTTCCCAAAAAAGTCTTCACTTGAAATTTGATATTTCTGATAAATTAACTTAAAACACTGTCCAATGATATAATAATTGCTTTATTTTCCCCTCAAAGTAAAATTTTTAAAATTTATTTTTAGTTGGAGAGTAATTGCTTTACAATATTGTGTTGGTTTCTACCTTATATCAATATAATCAGCCATAGGTATACACATATGCCTTCCGTTTTGAACCTCCCTCCCACTTCTCACCTCAGTCCACCCCTCTAAGTTGTCTCAGAGCTCCGGTTTGAGTTTCCTGTGTAAATTTTAAAAAATCAATATGCCTGTCACCCTCTCCTCAAAAAGCCTAAGAAATAGTGTACATTCCAAATAGGCCTTTATTTGACTAATATATGTCTTACTTATCAGATAAAACTGTACTAAAATATGAACTCTGGAGTACACAAGTAGACTTGCACAGATCTTGACTTTCTGATTTTACTTCTCTATTTGATTGTTGCCTATTTAAATAGTTTAATCTGCCCACCTCAGCACTGTTCAACACAAGATAATTTCTTGTATATTTCTATAACAGAAAATTCATGGCAATTTTATTAAATAAAAAAGTTATAAATATCTCCTTGTCCAGAGTTATATTCTTGTCAACATTAATTGATATTTAAACTATGCAAGCCAGGAATTTCTTAGTACAGGTTTTTACTAAACTCAAAAATCTTTTCTTCTTGCCTAGTGGTCAATTTTGTATCAAGTCCCTGAAATGAGTTAAGACAAAGTGAATTTAAATCTGCATGCTTTTCAGAGAGATGGGTATTAGGACTATGAAGACACAGGCTAATTTTTTCAAAGTAAACAATCATAGAAGAGTCCAGCACATTCCCCTAAATGCTTGTTAGGACTTTACTTAACCTTAAAAAGAGGCAATGCTCAGCTTTATGGCATGACTGCTTCCTAGAAATTCTTCACGACTACCTTAAAAATGCATTCCTGTACTCCTACTTATATGGAACATGAAAGAAAAAAATTAGATAATTAATATCAGTCAAAAAAGCCTCTAAGGATATAAAAGGTATGTGATCTACGTATCAGCTTTCCATCAAAATTATTTTTTAACTAAATAGACTATAACTACTTCATGAAAAACAAGTTTATTCTTAGAAACCTCTATTTGCAATAATTACAAGGTAGATGCTTTAAAAAGGCATCTAGAATGACAGTAAAAATTAATCAAGTTATGTCCTCTGGTATTATTAAATCCAATTTAAAAATGCTATCAATGAGAACTGTGAAGCATGATATCCTGGCACCAAAAATTCATCACCTTATCATTCACGACAAGGTGTTATTAGTTGAACTCTCCAAGACCTGTGAAACTTATGAAAACAGAAAACTGTCCTTTGAGAATGTCCCAAAGGACGCACAGGTGCTTATGATTAAACAGTTTTAGCTTCAAGTTGCTCTTTACCAAATTACATATTAACTCATTAGGGACTTAATGTTACTGCCCTTTCATAATAGTGCTATGAGTTTGTTTGCAATTCCTTCAAGCATTTTCTAAAATTTTCAAATAAATGAGATTTTTCAAACTATTCAACAATGTATTTAATAAATTAAAATAAAGTATGAAATATTCATAATTAAGATTTTCCCAAAGTAGAACTTGATTTTTTCATTAAATATGTTTTCTTCCCTTGTATTTGGAAGTGATATACTATAAATATATTCTTTTTATATCCCAATCATAAGGCTAAATAAGGCATGACTAGATACAAGACAGCAACCGTGAGGAAGAGTGCTTAGAGACAGGCCTGTTGATAGGACAGCCTGTTTTTTTTTTTAACTATTGCTAATCAGTTCTTCAGGGAAATCATCCAGTTAAAACCCAGCAACTTTTTTTTTTTCAGTGTTACAGCTCTACTTTATTTAGAAGATAGCAGGAGAATCCATCCTCAAAGCGTGAGGGCATGCCATCCCAAAGACTTGAAGTGAAGAGAGTGGAGGAGCGTGTAGGGGAGGGAGAGAGGAAGAGAGAGAAAGAGCGCACGCACATGGGAGAGGAAGAGAGAGAGAGAGAGCGCGAGAGAGAGCGAGCGCACGTTGGCTCCTCCTTTTATATGTTTTTGCCTCCACCTGGACCTGCGCTATGCAAATTGGGCTTAGCCAGGAGTGCCGCTTGTTCTATCTGAAGTCTTCACTCTGGTCCTCGGATCTTCTTTTGTTCTATTTTCAAAGCCAGGTATGCCGTAGTCTCCAATTTTGAGACCATAGAGGCTAAGCCTCTGCCACCAGCAGTCAAGGTACCAGGACATGACTCCTGGATTCACTACTCACGAGTCACGCCATGGAAGAAGACAGAAGAGGACACTCAATACACCTGTGAGCCCCTGGGAGATCTCAGATACCTATTCAGGACTACCAATGAGTGCCATTCTATTGAACACTCCCAAAATCTGGTTTCTGGGGATAAGATTTCTCAGGATAGCTCTAAAGAGCCAACACAGCTTGACAGAGATTGTACTCCAAACCAGACAGGAGACAGATCTTCTGATCCCTGAACAAGGGGGCACTTGAGCCATCCCGGCGATGTGAATTTAGAATTGACTAATGCCCCTGCTAGTCCTTGCTATGCTCCACTGATGATGCGTAGGATTACTCCATGTGCTGTCAATTGTCTAAACTGTTTTGTCTCTGCCCAGGTCAACAAGCGACAACATGCAGAGCCAGTTCAACAAAGATACAAAACTACAGCTGACCACGAAAAATATGACACCCTTAGTGGACACTGCTATAAGGACTCTGAGGCTTGAGACTAGCAAGAGGGGGAGGCCCAATACCCCTCGTCGTCCCAGTTCAGCAGGAAGTAGCCAGAAAGACCTCGACGACCCTATTCCCAAAGAACTGGGCCTCCCATCTCTTGAGGGGGAATGTTAGGTAAGGTAGAATAGGGAAAAAGAGTCCAAAGTGGTGGTGGCTAAAAGACAAGGAAGGGAAAAGCTCGCGAAAATAGAACAAAACCCGAGCAACTTTCATGTAAACCTGGTAATGTTTAAACATAACATAAAAAGTAGCCTTAAATCAGGTGTTTTTTCCCCCCTCCTCTCTCTTTGCTCAGAACATGGAAGATCAGTATATTTAATGTACGAAGAATATGCCTTTTTATTCACTTTCATTTGTGGTATGCTACTTAAGTGCTATCTTTTCAATTATGTGAATTAATATACTTATTATGATGTATCAGCTATTTAGTTGAGTTCTTTTTTCTCCATTATCAATTGCCATGCTTATTAATTTTTAAAATAACCTAGTCTTTCTAGATAAAAAAGATGCAGTACATATATAAAAGGAATATTACTCAGCCCTTAAAAAGAAGGAAATAATGCCATTTACAGAAACATGGATGGACTTAGACTGTGGCACAAAGTCAGTCAGAAGGAGGAGAAATATCACATGACATCCCTCATATGTGGAATCAGGAATGATATAAATCAACTTACTAACAAAACAGAGACACACGGATGTAGAAAAGGAACTTATGGTTGTCAGAGGAAAGGGAGAGTTAAGAGGTCTGGGAAGGTCATGTACACATTGCTACATTCATAATGGCTAAACAAGGACCTATTGTATAGCACATGGAACTCTATTCAGTGTTACTGCCAGCCTGGATGGGAGTGGGACTGGTGGGAAAATGGATTTACGTATATGTATGACTGAGATCCTTTGCTCTTTACCTGAAACTACAATAACACTATTAATCGGCTATACCCAATATAAAATATTAAGTAAGTAAAGTCACTCAGTGTGTCCGACTCTTTGTGACCCCATGGACTGCAGCCCACCAGGCTCCTCAGTCCATGAGATTCTCCAAGCAAGAATACTGGAGTGGGTTGCCATTTCCGTTGGTGCAAAAGCAATTTCAGTTTTGCATTGTTGTACTTTGCTGTTTGATATTAGAATACACTCAAATAAAAGTGGTTACATTATTTTAAAAAATTATCTAGTCTTTACTTTGTGAGATATTATTTTAGTAAACAAAATATTTAAAATGTAAGAGATACAGTAATACAAATCACCAGTAATTTAGTCATACAGAATCTGTCAGTCAAATGCATTTATTATCCCACTGAGCAATGCATAGTAAGAAGAAATGTTTTAGGTAAAGAGAAAAGTTAAGCCAATCAATCTAGGTGTAACTGAGAAAAAAGATTAGAAGAACCTAACAGAATTCATTTTCAAGTTGCAAACCCAAATATTCAGCACCTGGAACCAATGTAATTCTTTAAATAAACAGATACTAAAGGATAAGAATAAAAGAAGATCCAATAGAATATTTATTTTGTTCTAGGTTTGGAGCTTTATACTTCTAAGTATGATCTCAGAATAACAATAGTTCCAGTGAAGATAATTTTCAAATTCTGTCCCACCAAAATCAGGATAGAAGACACTCCCTATCAGAAATACAGAAGCTGGCTCGACAACCAATCCCAGGAACTTTACATGACCTTCTTCTCTCTGATAAACTACAGTAAGCCCATATTCAAGATTTCAGGAACACAGAGAAGATGTCTAGTGCCCTTGGAGTTCCTGCTGGTCACCTACCTGGTCTACACAGTATTCATCAGAAATGATTATTTAGAATTGACAAAAATCAGTTCTGGGTAATTTAAATGACTTGGCAAATGAGATTTGTGCTAGCTGTCCTATATACAAAAATTTTACTAAATATCCTCTCATTGGATAATTTCATTTTTGTTCAGCAAACCACTAGTTTTAGTATTTACTGGAAAGATAAGTTGTATTTAATCAACAAAAGCAGCAGGACAAATGAGTTACAACTGACTTTATATTTGCTTACTACACAGTATCTTTCAATCACATGAAACAAAATTCAACTTAAAGTCTGCAAACAACATAAAAGATAAATCTTTAACTAGATGAAACATTACTTTCACAAAATTGTAGACATAATTTAAAGACAGAGCTATTGATTGAAAATAGGTAGCTATTTATTTCAAAGTATTGTATAAGGAAGCATAAAAGAGATAAAAGTATTTAAACTATCAATCTTACTATAATGAAATGGAAAAGCTGAAAATTACTTGTATTCTCCATAGAGAACTCACTTATTTTGAAGGTAAACAAATATTATGTCATCTGATCTTCAAACTGTAAAATCCCCAAGAAATGCAAGCTGTTATTAACAGGGAGCTGGGGCTCAGTAAGTTAAGTAACCTGCCAAAGTCACATCACCCAAGGCACTCGAAAGACAGAGCCTGCACTCCCAGCCAGGAGTGTGTCCCTGCTGTCTCCCTATTAGTGACAAGGAAAGCAAAACATCACTATTAAAAACAAACAAACAAAAGCTGAGGCTTATCACAAGGAGAATTCAGCAATCAGTTAAAATGTGAAGAAACTAAAGGTAATTCTTTTTCTTGATTGTAATCACACATAATTCAGATGGGAGGTACATATGTGAGAAACAAAAGTGAGGGAGCAACAAACTGGACTTTATGGACCAGAAAATAATAATTGGAATGTTCAGCACATATATCGAAACCCAAACCAAACACACACAAGAAAACGACAATGCTCCTCCAACTTTTGTGTATCCAACAGTAATCCCTTTAAAAAGGCAGGGATTGCTTTCTGCTGACCTCAAAACCCTAATGCTAAACTGAGGTGTCCAGATATATACGGTCTTTGAACTTATTTATAAAGCAGGATGCCTAGTGATTTTTCCCAGTACATCAACATCCCAAAAGACAATGTGCGTGTGACCAGGATAAAAGCTACATGAACCAAAAAGTCTGGCTTCTTTAAGTGAAAGCACATCAGTTCTATACATAATATATAACATGGTAAACGTAAAAGGTCTACATAGTTCAGTTGAGTTCAGTCACTCAGTCGTGTCCAACTCTTTGTGACCCCAATGGACTGCAGCACGCCAGGCCTCCCTGTCCATCACCAACTCCCGGAGCTTACTAAAACACATGTCCAGCATATCAATAATGCCATACAACCATCTCATCCTCTGTCTTCCCCTTCTCCTCCTGCCTTCAATCTTTCCAGGATCAGAGTCTTTTCAAATGAGTCAGTTTTTTGCATCAGGTGGTCAAAGTATTGGAGATTCAACTTCAGCATCATGCCTTCCAATGAATATTCAGGACTGATTTCCTTTAGGATGGACTGGATGGATCTCCTTGCAGTCCAAAGGATCTCAAGAGTCTTCTCCAACACCAGAGTTCAAAACTGTCAATTCTTTGGTGCTCAGCTTTCTTTATGGTCTAATTCTCACATCCGGACATGACTCCTGGAAAAATCATAGCTTTGAGTAGACAAACCTTTGTTGGAAATGTAATGTCTCTGCTTTTTAATAGGCTGCCTAGGTTTGTCATAGCTTTTCTTCCAAGGAGCAAGTGTCCTTTAATTTAATGGTTGCAGCCACCATCTGCAGTGATTTTGGAGCCCAAGAAAATAAAGGCTGTCACTGTTTCCATTGTTTCTCCATCTATTAGCCAAGAAGTGATGGGACTTGATGCCATGACCTTAGTTTTCCGAATGTTGAATTTTAAGCCAGCTTTTCATTCTTTTCTTTCACTTTCATCAAAAGGCTCTTTAGTTCCTCTTCACTTTCTGCCATAAGGGTGGTGTCATCTCCTTATCTGAGGTTATTGATATTTCTCCTAGCAATCTTGATTCCAGCTTGTGCTTCTTCCAGCCTAGCATTTCTCATGATGTACTATGCATATAAGTTAAATAAGCAGAGTGACCATACACATTCTCGGCGTAATCCTTTTCCAATCTGGAAGCAGTTTGTTCATTTCTGGTTCTAACTGTTTGTTCTTAACCATAGAGATTTCTAAGGTGTCTAGTAGTCCCATCACGTGAAGAATTTTCCACAGCTTGTTGTGATCCACACAGTCAAAGGCTTTAGCATAGTTAATAAAGAATATGTTTTCCTGGAATTCTCTTGCTTTTTCTATACTACATCGCATGTTGGCAATTTGATCTCTGCTTCCTCCGCCTTTTCTAAATCGAGCTTGAACATCTAGAAGTTCACGTACTATTGAAGCCTAGCTTGGAAAATTTTCAGCATTACTTTGCTAGTACGTTAGATGAGCACGATTGTAAGGTAGTTTGAACATTCTTTGGCATTGCCTTTCTTTGAGATTGGGATGAAAACTTTCCTTTTCCAGTGTGGCCACTGCTGACTTTTCCAAATTTGTTGGCATATTGAGTGCAGCGCTTTCACGCCATCATCTTTTAGGATTTGAAATAGCTCAGCTGGAATCCCATCACCTCCACTAGCTTTGTTTGTAGTGATGCTTCCTAAGGCCCACTTGACTTAGCATTCAGATGTCTGGCTCTAGCTGAGTGATCACACCATCGTGGTTATCTGGGTCATGAAGACCTTTTTTGTATAGTTCTTCTATGTATTCTTGCCACCTCCTCTTACTATCTTTTGTTTCTGTTAGGTCCATACCATTTCTGTCCTTTACTGTGTCCATCTTTGCATGAAATGTTTCCTTGGTATCTCTAATTTTCTTGAAGAGATCTCTAGACTTTCCCATTCCATTCTTGTCCTCTAATTTTTTGCACTGATCACTGAAAAAGGCTTTAATATTCTACTTTGCTATTCTTTGGAATTCTGCATTCAGATGGGTATATCTTTCGTTTTCTCCTTTGCCTTCAGCTCCTCTTCCTTTTTCAGCTATTTGTTAGGCCTCCTCAGACAACCATTTTGCCTTTTTGCATTTCTTTATTCTTGGGGATGGTTTTAATCATTGCCTCCTATACAATGTCACAAACCACCGTCTGTAGTTCTTCAGGTACTCTGTCTATCAGATCTAATCCCTTGAATCTATTTGTCATTTCCACTGTATAATCATAGGGATTTGATTAGGTCATATCTGAATGGACTAGTGGTTTTCCCTACTTTTTCAATGTAAGCCTGAATTTTGCAATAAGGAGTTCATGATCTGAGCCACAGTCAGCTCCTATTCTTGTTTTTGCTGACTGTATAGAGCTTCTCCATCTTCTGCTGAGAAAAATATAATCAATCTGAATTCAGTATTGCCTATCTGATGATGTCCACGTGTAGAGTCATCCCTAGGGTTGTTGGAAGAGTGTGTTGGCTATGACCAGTGTGTTGTCTTGGCAAATTTCTGTTAGTACTTCATTCTGTACTCCAAGGCCAAAATTGCCTGTTACTCCAGGTATCTCCTGACTTCCTAGTTTTGCATTCCAGTCCCCTGTGATGAAAAAGACATCTTATTTGGTGTTATTTCTGGAAGTCATCATGGAACCTTTCGACTTCAGCTTCTTTGGCATTGGTGGCTGGTGCATAAACCTGGATTACTGTGCATTGAATGGTGTGCTTCGAATACAGAGAAGATCCTGTCCTTTTTGAGACTGCACCCAAGCACTGCATTTCAGACTCTTTTGTTCACCATGAGGGCTATTCCATTTCTTCTAAGGGATTCCTCACCTACAACAGTAGATTTAATGGTCACCTGAATGCTGCTCACCATTCTGGTCCATTATAGTTCTCTGACTCTTATTAAAATGTCCATGTTCACTCTTGCCATCTCCTGTTGGACAACTTCCAATTTGCCTTGATTCATGGCCCTAACACTCCAGGTTCCTGTGCAATATAGTTCTTACAGCATCGGACTTTACTTCCATCACCACAACTGGGCGTTGTTTTCGGTTTAGCTCCATCTCTTCATTCTTTCTGTACCTATTTCTCCACTCTTCTGCAGTAGCATATTGGGCACCTACCGACCTGGGGAGTTCATCTTTCAGTTGCCTATTTTTTTGCCTTTTCATAGTGTTCATGGGGTTCTCAAGGCAAGAATGTTGATGCAGTTTGCATTCCCTTCTCCAGTGGACCACATTTTGTCAGAACTCCCACCATGACCTATCCATCTTGGGTGGCCCTACACGGCATGGCTCATATCATTGAGTTAGACAAGGCTGTGCTTCATGTGATCAGTTTGGTTAGTTTTCCCTAAGTGTGGTTTCCTTTCTGTCTGTTGTCTGATGGACAAGGATAAGAGGCTCGTGGAAGTTTCCTGATGGAAGGGAATGTTTGTTGAGGAATATCTACATAGTTAGATATGTCTAATTAAAACAGAAAAATGATATATTCTTCAAAATAAAATTTATTAGAAACATGTTATTTACAAGAAGACAAATAACAAAGGAATTCTAAGAATTAAAAGCACTTAGACGTATCTCTCGAAGATGCAATGTTTAGCAATATAAATGAGGTGTAAGGTGAAATTTGTTCAAGGAATTAAGAGTGTTGTTTCAATGTGCTACTAATTCTGGTTAAAAAAAGAAAGTAGCAAAAGACCTTTCAATGATAAAGAACCTAAGCATTATCAGGATAAGAGATGAGAGTGTTGAAGAAGAAACCATGTAATCTGAGCCTAAGGATGTAAAAGCAGTTTGAACAAAATTCTATAATGTGAAGATGAGTGGGAAGTGGAACCAGGACAAACATATTCTTCAAAGTCACAGTGACCAATGACAGAAAGTAAGGTTAGTCTTAACCTCTAACAACAAACACAAGCATGCTATAGCTGTTGGATAAAATAAAGATGGACAAGAGGGTTCTTTTAAGATCCGACAAAAATTCATCAGTTCATCCTGGAGAAGCATTTTATCCCTATTCATAACAGGTCCATTGGTAATGGCATATAACAATGAGTTTAAAACCAGACCAAAGTGGAAAGCAATCATTGTTATGGAACAGTACGTGACTGAAGGCACAAATTTTGGTGAAGTCACATGCCTGGTGGGCCACCAATTCCCTCAGCCTGTAGTGAGTGCCTCCAATTTGAACTTTATTCCCCACATCAGTCTTATGGGAAATAAAAATCCATTACAGAGAGGTACCGACTCTCTACCCCTTCCCTTAACCCTCACTCACCACAAGAGTTTGCAATAATAGGCCTCTAATTTTAAAAGTGAACATTTTATGCTTTGAAACAGAGCCAGACCTGCAAACATTTTTCTATCATGCACTCGCCAATGTAAACAGAAAGTTATTCTATGAAGGGGTGAGGAAATGAAGAATGCTTTGTGATGATTCCCTCTAGTAAGTTATCAAAAACACCTTTAAAAATTACATTTTGACTTTTCTTACAAACTCTAGTAAGTTATCAAAAACACCTTTAAAAATTACATTTTGACTTTTCTTACAAACTCTCTGACGAACAATGTACTTAGAAATGGTATTAAAAATGAGAAAAATACAGGCTGTGGAGTAAGGCAGCCCTTCGTCTAATCCTGTGCATGGCAATTCTGAAGCAGCTCTGCTAAGGCATGGACTGTTATCCTCCAGCCCGTAGTTTCCTCCAGGTAACATTCTGTACCTCACTAAAATGCTGTGAAGATAAGTGGGATGACACATGAAGAACATCTAGTACAGGGTCCTAGCAACTCCATCAGTGGCAACTGTATTTGGCTCAAGATAATAAGAAAAATAAAGCTAAAACATTACAATGGAAGCTTACTCCCTACTTCTTGGTAGCTGATCAATAGTTCTAAACAGAGATACTATTCCCAATGAGCACACTACCCATAACAGATTGCTAAAACAACAATAATAAATTGATTCCTAGTTGAGAATCCCCAACTAGAAAAGATCGGGGCAAAACTGCTGTCACAATGAACAGCCACAAGATCATGAATCCTTCCCTGTTATTCTACAGGGCTTGGGGAGCAGACGAGAATAGACGTTCCTTTGTTAACTAATGCAAAAAGGGCCTCAGAGAGGAAGGAAGGAAGGAAGAGGCGAGGGAGAGAAGAAGGGAAGGACAGAGGGAGGGAGAAAGAAAAGAAGCTAAACAGCTCTTCTTATACACATTAGATGGGAGATTCTAGTAACAGTGGGGAGACTCCCTGGACTAGCATCTCCATTCAGTCACCTGTTAGCTGTGTAACAAGGGTAAGTCACTATCTCTCTAAGCCTCAGTTTCCTCATCTGTAAAATGGGAATAATCACAGTACACATACCACATCTGTTTGTTGTTGTAAGGATTAAATGATAGAATAGCACCTGGCACTTGACTGACAGTAGATATGTTAGCTATGAGAGAATGTCACCCACTGTAGTTGGGGGCATCTGACACTAGATGAAGAAAAGTCTCAGCAGAGATCAGAAGGGTGAGTACAATAAATAAGCCAGGCAAAATATGGAGGGAATGTACCAGGCACTGGGAAAAATAAGCAGAATGGCCTGAACTCTAGAGCAAACACTCCATGGAAAGCTGCTGTGGTGGAGGGCAGGTGTAGAATGAGTGCTCCAACTTATGTGCAATTCAAGACAGATCTCCACTTTAGGAGAATTTCCTGCTCATTCATGACCGGGGTGAACAATGTGAACATATTTTAACATATTAAGCATTTTAACAATGTAAACATATCTTAATAGTAACTTAAAGAGAAAATATGTATCTTTGCCTAATGTGTTTTTAAAAAATTTTATAGTGCAAGATATTTCCTTCCTAATATTGTACTGGTTTCTGCCATATGAATCAGCCACAGGTATACATATGTCCCTTCCCTCTCAAACCCCTCTCCCATCTCCCACCCCAGCCCACCCCTCTGGTCGCCACCAAGCACTGGGCTGAGCTCTCTATGTCACACAGCAAATTCTCACTGGGCATTTATTTTACATATGGTAGTGTAGGTGTTTCCATGTTCCTCTCTGAATTCGTCCAACCCTCTCCTTCCCCAACTGGGTCCACAAGACTGTTCTTTGTGTCTGTGTCTCCACCGTGGCCCTATACATAGACTCATAGGTACCATCCTTCTAGATTTTACACACATCCGTTAATATACAAGCAGGTCAATACCAGAAAAACAAACAACCCAATAAAAAAAATGGGCAGAAGACCTAAACAGACATTTCTCCAAAGACATATGGCCAAAAAATACAAGAAATGATGCTCAATATTGCTTATTATCAGTTCAGTCGCTCAGTCGTGTCCGACTCTTTGCGACCCCATGAATGGCAGTACACCAGGCCTCCTTGTCCATCACAGATGCAAATCAAAGTTACAATGAGGTATCACCTCACACTAGTCAGAATCCCCATCATTTAAAAATCTATGAACAATAAATGCTGGAGAGGATAAGAAGAAAAGGGAACCCTCTTGCACTGTTGATGAGAATGTAAATTTATACAGCCACTATGGAGAACAGTATGTATATTCCTTAAAAAAACAAGGAATATGACCCAGCAACCCCACTACCATATGACCCAGCAATCCCACTACTGGGCATATACTCTGAGAAAACCACACCTGAAGGAGACAAATGTACTTCAATACCCCAGTGTTCGCTGCAGCACTTTTTACAACAGCTAGGAAATGGAAGCAGTGTAGATATCTATCGCATTAATGTGATTTTCCAGAACATTTTCTTCAACATATGAAAGTTCCACATCTATCCCTAATATTTTTATACTAACTCACTAAAATTAGCATAGTTTCTGAAGGTGAATAGTATGGAATTAAACAGCAACCTAAGAGATCAGAAGACATTGACAAACAGACACTTATCTATCAGTAATACCTAATAGTAATTTCTATCAGTCTTGACACTATGGTCTTTCTAAATGTCTACTGTACAGCACTTTTCTCCCAATTAAAAAGAAAAAAAAAAAAAGGACACAATGTCTAAAATTCAAGGACTATAATCATAAAAAAAAGGAAGAAAAAATCTGCCTGCAAAATTGTCCTTCCCTTACAGTCTTCTCTATGCTTACTTTTATTCTAAAGAAAATTCCCTCTCCAGATTATTTATTCAAATGAAGTGTTTTATACTTAGCTCTAATGATTTTAATTTAGTACAATGTGAATATGAGTGCATGTGTGCATGTCTATGTATATAGGAAGTGTATGGTAGCAGCTACTTCCAGGAGCCATGTGAACTCTGAAACAAAGTATAGCTCTCACCTTATCACCCTCCACCTTGACCCTTTCTCACTCAAACACTTTTCCCTCTGCCCACCACCTACTAAGGATGCTAAGTAACCCACAGAAATCCTACCAGATCTAAGGCAGATGTGGAATTAGATGTGATTCAAAACCATACAATACAGACTTGGTCTCCATTTGCTCAAGTGGGGAACAGAGATGGCAAAAGGATGCAGAGTTACCATGAAGACTGGCTGATACGTGTAAGGCATTTGGAAAACTATCTTGTTCACATAAAATATTCAGTATCAGGTGGGTATTATTATTTTAGAATTTTATGCATAATTGTGTCATGGATCCTCAAGACCACCCTCAGGTTTGATAATTTGTTGGAGGGAGCCACAGAACTCAGAAACTTCGTTATACTCGCTGTTACAGCTTCTTACAGGGATAGGATACAGAGTAAAATCACAGTTGTCTTCTCCCAGTAGAGTTTCATTATTCCAGCAAGGACGGGTCACAACACTTACATGTGATACAATGTACTGCCAAGAAGGGAAGTTCAACCAAGCCTTGACACCAAGAGTTATTGAGGAGGTCAGTCATGCAGACCAGAATGCAGACCCCCAGCATGAACGACCTTGGCCCCTCAGTCTTCAACGCCACACAGATGATGAGCCAACGCAGTGTGGCCCAAGGCCCCAGGTGAACAAAAACAAGTGTTCACATAAACCACATTTTTTTGCATAACTATCTAGCTTGGCCCAAGGTCCCGGGTATAGAAAAACTGCTTTATTGGGCAGGATATTCCAGGAGTTTACAGTTGTTCTCCCCAGAGCCAGTCAAGGACCAGCACTTTCTTTGAAATGTGCAGGGTTTGACTACCTCAAGTTTACTGAGTTAACCCATCATGGCATAATAATTTATTAAGCAACTACCATGTACCAAGAGTTGTGATACTTAATACTTAGCTCATTCAGTACTTAAATACTACCCTGAGAAAAGAATTAACATTTCCTTTTACAAATATGGAAACTGAGGCTCAAAAATGTTAAAAGTATTTATAGTCATATAACTAGTGTGGAATCCAACCCTGTTCTCTCAAACTGCAAAGCCTTTGCTATTTCTACTAAACCATGTTGATTCATAAAACATAAAAATTAAAGTAGCATATTATGCAGTATATTACACATATAGGCACACAAGTATATCAAATAGTCAAAGCTTTTTCTGCTAGTAAAAAAATAATTTTGAAAAACACTGTGAATTTATGGAGGAAGTAAACTAGACTTGTGAACCAATTTTCATTTAAAATATTGACTTCTTATTGAAAGGCTATCTAGTCATAACCAAGTGATTAAAACTAAGTCCAATAAATTCAGCAATAAAGCTTTCCTAAAATTAAAAATAAATTCAACCTTCTTTAAATTCAACCTTTTTTTTCTTTATACCTCAAAAGTTTTTAATCCCCATAAACATTTGCTGAAACACAAAAGTGACTCACCCATCTATTACGAACAATGTAATTTTTCATTGTAGAAATGAAAATGTATCACCAGTTTCCCTAGGGAGACAACAATGCTTTCTCACTTTAATAGGTGTGTGGGTTTTTTCCCCCATTTAATCAGCTAATACTTTTCAAAAGATCTTTTTAATGCCTAAATGAAAGGATTCCACATCAGAAACCTGACCTCCCTATTAAAGCATCTAAAGGAAACCCTAGGAATGTAAAATCCATTCAAAGGCAAATCGCAGGTAGCTTATTGTACAATGCATTAAGAAAAGAAAAGGGAAAAAAGCTTCATAAAAACTGTACAGAATTTGGTGAAATTATACCACAAAAATAAAAATTGATCTTAAGCATAAAGAAACAAATTCAGAGCCAAAAACTTATTACAAAAGTGCTTTGTAGTCAGCCAGGAGGGGGGTCTTTATGAAAAACTTCAGAATTTGTTACTTTTTCAATCAAAATTTCTGATTACAACTTAATGTTGGAAAGGCCCAAAAGAGAACAAAACACACATTTTTCAATAGATTTAAAAATCTAAAAAATTTAAAGCTAACTTTCAGCATCTGAAAACCTAAGTTTTACTACAGACAACAGGAGTAGATGAATTACTAAACAGTAAATGAAGTAATATAGATATAAATACTTTTAAAAAACAAATTAAGATTTTTAACATACCATAAACATGGTTCTGAAGTTATTCAAATCAGTCAAGAAGTCTTCTACGGACACCTTCTTCACGTCGACAGCATAGTAGGCCATTATATTCTGGTATAATTTGTCCATGTTTTCATGTAATTTTGAAAGTTTCTCATATTGTTCTTTTGCACTGATAACAAAGCTGTATATTACAGTTAAGGTACTCTGAAATTTACAAAGAAATGTTTTAGGGAAAAAAAAAATCCTTAAGTAATATGTTTTAATTGTTAGCCATTATTACACATCTCCAAAATGCCAAAACTAGCTCTAATACTTAACCGTTCTTACAATTCAATCTATACTGTACAGTGATGAAATCTTCACTGATTCATAATTAACAGTGGTAAAACAATCAGAAAAGTTAAATATTTAACATTTTGCTTCTACATTTGTGTTCAAGGATATTTTTCTTCTAATTTGCCTATCTTATCAGATCTCATAATATGATTTAAAATTATAGTTCAGTAGTTTCAATAATATTAAATGTCTCCTTATACTTTCTAAAAATCTAGATCAAAACAGTACTAGCAGTCAATGCATTATATCTAGTATCATTTTTAATCCTTGGATGAACAAAAGATTTTGTATACTAAAATCACAAAATCATAAGCAATTATAATAATACATACCTGTATCTCCATATACTGTCTTGTGAAACAACCACATTTGTGAAATGCTAATAGGTGAAGTGAATTTATGTAAAAAGAAATCACATGTAAAATGCATTCAGAAATTATCATTACATGGAACTTCTGCTGATTCATTTGTAATGTGCAGTAAGCATCCCTTTATTTACCTACCAAGTTCAGAAATCAATGTTGGTTCATTTGTTCAATCTATGAACTAAAATTTATGTCCAAAATAGAGACTATATCCACCTGGATCATTTATATAGCCTTAGTGAAGTCACTCAGTCGTGTCCGACTCTTGTGACCCCATGGACTATAGCCTACCAGGCTCTTCCATCCATGGGATTTTCCAGGCAAGAATAGTGGAGTGGGTTGCCATTTCCTTCTCCAGGAGATCTTCCTTGACCCAGGGACTGAACCCAAGTCTCCCACATTGTAGGCAGATGCTTTACCATTTGAGCCACCTTAACTCTTGTCTAAAAGAGGAATCATTTTCTGCCTTTGCTTGTCCAAACCTATCATTCTAAGCTTAGTTCAATTCTTCCTCTTCCATGAAGCCCCCTTGCCTAATCTCTGCAACTAAGAGTGATTACTTGTTCCACTGAATACACAGCACGTGCAGTCCACTGTACTCTGTGCAATGAAGTTCTTTGTTTGTCCTTCTAGTTCAATCCCCTAGTAGTGCTTTGTTCTT
This sequence comes from Aepyceros melampus, assembly GCA_006408695.1. NCBI lineage: Eukaryota > Metazoa > Chordata > Mammalia > Artiodactyla > Bovidae > Aepyceros > Aepyceros melampus. The sequence continues at coordinate 73,373 of SJXQ01007152.1, forward strand.
GCTTCCCTGGTGGCTCCCACAAAGTGTCTGCCTGCAATGTGAGAGACCCGGTTCAATCCCTGGGTCAGGAAGATCCCCTGAAGAAGGAAATGGCAACCCACTCCAGGATTCTTGTCTGGAAAATCCAATGGACGGAGGAGCCTGGCAGGCTACAGTCCATGGGGTCGCAAAGAGTCAGATACGACTGAGCAATTTGCCACATTTGGGGGACTAATCACCTGTGACTGTCTGCCCTTTTTCTAGATGTTGTATTAAGTAAAATCATTTGCAACTGTATTGGTGCCGATGACTAATTTCATTCTACTGTCATTACTCTTAAATTGTGGTAGGAAAGATAAGAAGTCTCAAAAGTCTGATGTGAGAGGATATATATATATATATATATATGACTAATTCGAAGTTGTATGCAAGAAATCAATGCAATATTGTAAAGCAATTTTCCTCCAATTACAAAATAAATTTTTTAAAAAGCCTGATATAAATCATGGAACTCTCTTCATAAAATCGTGCATACATGCATTCATACACAGACACATACAATTTGGATGCAATGTTATGAGCTAACAGAGTTCCTAAAAAGTAGTTACCTTGGACAACAGGTTGTACTACATGATGGGTATTCCTAATGTATGTTCTACAGGTACTCCTATTTTGCCTCATGATGACTTACAAGGCTTTCAGGTTTTTGTTTTTTTTATTTATTTTTAATTGTAGGATAACTGCTTTATAATATTGAGTTGGTTTCTGCCATACACCAAGATGAATCAGCCATAGGTAATAATAGGTACTCCACAAATACTAATTTTTTTCTAATACCTAGGAATATGCCCATTTACAGGAATCAGCTTGGTGAATAAGTTAAAATAAAGTCCTATTATTCAATAACACTTCTTAGATTTTCAGGTAAGAATCAAGAGTTAATAAAATATCAGAAATATGCCTGGACATGCTTAAAAAAAATAGCAAAATTCCATTAAATGATGTGATATGAAAGAGGATCAAGAGCCAAAACCATGGAAATTACATGGTCTTGTTCCAACAGCTAGAGTTTTAAATAGTCTTATCATTGTTATCTATATGACAATTTGCTCCCAAAGGAAATGAAGTACAACTTTAAATAGTGGAATTACTGACAAAAAAATGCTAAGATTGTGACTGAATTGCAATGATATTGGAAATAGCCAAATAAATTCTCAGAAGTATAAATGACTGATAGAATGGAATAAAGGGCTACTTTAATGAGGCTAGTGATAGGTACTACCTCATTAAGAGATAGCAGAACCTTCAGATTAAAAAAAAAAAAAAATTATCATCATCTGAAAAAAAAAGCAAACACAAGGTGTTCTCATGCCAATTGTTGAACTCCAGTTAGAAATTAATGCCCATAATTGTAGTAGTAACAAGACTTTATTTTTTCCCCAGCACAAGTCCTATATTTATAAAGAGCTTTAGAAAAAGGCAAGTTATTCAACAAAAGTTTGATAAAACTCATTACAGAAATATTGATATATATCCAATTACATGATACTTTTGTGAAATCTATTTTCTTTTCCTTTATCAAAACTAAGGCAATATTCTGATGAATATTCTTGTTCACACACATTGAACAACATATGTTTAGTTTTGGCCAACTGAGTAGTCAGATTTGGATTTAAACAAGTTCTGTTCATTCCCAAGCAATACCGCACAGACAGACTCTACCTTTATTAGCATATTATTGCACCTCCCACCTAAGATACCTTTTACTTCCATTAATCACCTCACAAGGATCAGCTTCAACTGGTGCCACACATCTAACACCTCTAACAGATCTTTCCAATGACCTGGGACCCAGAAGGCCAGGCAGTCAGCTAATCTACAAGTACTCATCGGGCTCCACTGAGAACGTCTCTTCTAGACACAATGGAAAACCCTAGCTAACAAGGTAGGCAAAGTCCCCATTTCCACAAAACATGCATTCTAGAGAGTGGTGACAGATAGTATAGATGAATGAGATATTCAGACAGCAATAAGGGTGATAAAAACAAACATTTGTGCATGATGTTGAACAGAGTGACAGAGCCTAACTTATGCCAGTGAGGGAACTCCTGGCTGAGAAAGTGACAGTGACCGAGGCATGCCTGTCAGGCCCAACATGGTGAATGTAGCAAGACCTCTGCGAAGGAAGAGATCACTATAGATCTGAGGCTGTACAGAGGATGAAGAGAAGGATATTTTAACCCAAGTCTTTAAAGTTTGTTGAGAATGTGTTAAATGGAAAACAAGTGAGAGAAAGCAGGGGGGAAAAAGGAGGAAAGAAGACTAATTTAAGAGAAAAAATCTGCTCTTACAAATCATTCAATTACCTAACTTCCCACTCTTGCAAATGGACCGTGTATTATGCAAGTTTACATTTCACTCAATCCACTCTTCCATTTTACTTCCTAATCACACTTCAATTAAATTAAAATGTACTAAGTTGCTTTACCAGAAAAATGACTTGCTTTATGCAGTGTGAAATAATAGATATAAGTAATATGCTAGTTTTCCTCTCCAGGAATTTATTGGGACAGTTTTAGCATCTACCTAATAATTTCTGGAGTGTCCAAAATATTGTTATACAGTGGGACAGCAAAAAAGAAAATGTGAAAATAAAGTGTGATCACAAAGAAGAAATTTAAAGAATAGAAAATGAAAAAGTGACAAATAACTTGTCATGTAAGTTCTATGGCAAATACAAAAATATTAAGCAAAATGATTTTTCTACGAGACTTGGGAGACAGTGGGACACAGAGAAAAGAGAAATGCAAAGGCTTGTGCAAGGAGAATTCTGAGGGTGACGTGCTAGGATCTATTTGCTATTTTTCCTTAAAATAAGATATATTCCAGAATGTAAAGGTCAAAAGAAAGGAACAAGCATCGCATGACAGTAATCCTGGCATTTTCCTAGTTTCTCATGGACAAAGAATTTAAAAAGTATGTACATCTTACATATAATACTTTATATTGATTATATAACAATATTGGTTGATCTTACCACAGATCACGTAACAAATTTTTCAGGCAAATACTTACAGTGAAATTACTCTAATTACACTTCTCACCAGACTTAGCAACTGAAAAGTAGGGTAATTATTACTAAAAAGTCAATGTGATAATGAAATAACTGTGTATGCCTTTTAAAGAATATAATTTTATATTTTTTAATATTAAGATGTGCATGTAAACAAGTACTGCTAGAATAAAAATACAATATACTATAATTGAGTTCTACTCAAGGAATTTCATGAAATTATAACAAAATTGTATCACTATAATATAAAATAATTAACAAATTATTTAATAATTCAGCAAATCATGATTGTTTAATCTAAATATCTATTTGCATAAATGAACCATTAATAACTTTGATAACATACATATTCTTTCAGAATTGACTGATGAATCAAACATTTGATATGTCTTTCAACTAATAAGCACTAACACTTAAAACATAAACAAACTGCCAGTGTTAATAACCCCAACTTTAGTTAAACACAGGTTTATTTATTGTGCATTTAGTCCCCAAATTCTTCCATTTTCTTAGATGTAAGAAGCTCACAATTTGCCATTTTAATAAAATCTGTATAAATGTATTTAATATTCAAAATCTGACTTGTTGTCAGTCCTAATTAAAGTAAACAAAGCTTTGCAATGAATGAATCTAATTACTTGAAACTAATATGTCTAAGATGAAAAGCAAATGAGTGCAATCTACTCTCAGCAAAGAATATTTATGATTATAAGCTTTGTCAATAGCAAAGTGCACCAACTGTTCATATATCTGACTTCCAAGAGATGCATGAATGCTAATCAGTTCATTAGAGGCATCTAGGTTGTGATATTTAGCGACAGGATATAGGAGCTTTCTTGTCCATGGAGTATAATTGTACTCAGAATGAAAAACTGTTTCCAACAAAGCTTCATCCTTCCTGTTTCTGATTTCCTGCTGGCTGCTTTTTATAAACTGCATACCTTTCAATAAGCCAACATCATTCAGCTTCTGTGTCATATGAACACAAATAGATAGGTCCTGAATTGTCTGCTGAGCAGGATTCTACTAACTTTATTCTAATCTCAAGAATTTATTTCAGGTCCTATGTTCCAGATAACTGAGATTCATAATTAGTACATGCACAATGTATTACTGGAAACTGTATGCAGGTAAAACCTTTTCAAAAATGCTTTCTATCTATAGGGAACAATAAAAAGTGCCTCAAGGAACAGTTCTTAATGATCACAATATTGTCACATATGAATATTGTAACATGATAAAATGGTGGGTGGAGGGAGTTAAGAATGATGTAACATGTAATTCTACAATAACAAATTTAGGCTTAACCATACTTTGGCAAAGGAGAAGGTGTGGCAAACACCTTGGATAAACAGACTTCATCTTCAGTTTTCAAAACACAACCTTCTCAAATGTAGTGATAAAGACATCCTGCCTAATAAAAGAAGAAACTGTGTGGATAGGAAACATATGAAAGGAAACAACACATTAGCCTGAATTGATTATTGCTGGAGTGAATTTTTATGATATTTCCCAAAAGAGATGCTGCAGAAAGCTAAAATTGAACTAATTCACAATTAAGCTGAAAGTATACAGTAAAATTAAGTCTATGACAAGCCAAATAATAATTTTGTGATTTGCAAAATCTCAGGGAAGAAGAAATGAAAAGAGGAAAAGTAGTTAGTATCTCAGTTTAAAATAAAATATTAGAAGTATCTACTTATAAGTGCTTGTTTAGAAGTGGGTTATCCTTTCATATGGAATTCTGAAGCTCATATGGGATTTTTAAAATGTACAGTTGTAATATTTTATTATAAGGCAAAAGATATAAGTCCCTAATTTCACAGAATGGTTTGGAGAGCAACCCAACATTAGTTTCTGGAAATTAAAAAAAAAAAAGTTTATTACTTCAATTACTCATTAAAGATGAGATCACTGACCAAGTGGGGCTTCCCTGATAGCTCAGTTGGTAAAGAATCCACCTGCAATGCAGGAGACCCTGATTTGACTCTTGGGTCGGGAAGATGCCCTGGAGAAGGGATAGGCTACCCACTCCAGTATTCTTGGGCTTCACTTGTGGCTCAAGCGGTAAAGAATCTGCCTGCAATGTGGGAGACCTAGGTTCAATTCCTGGGTTGGGAAGATCCCCTGGAGAAGAGAAAGGCTACACACTCCAGTGTATAATCCATAGAGTGGGTAGCAAAGAGTCGGACATGACTGAGCGACTTTCACTTCCCACTGACAAAGTTAGTGAAACCAAAATAATAAAACTCAAAGGACCTTAAATTAAGCAGGACAATCCTAATGCTATTAGTTTATGTATATATATATATATATATATATATATACACACACACACATATCTGCAGACATACATACACACATGTATTGGTCAATTTAATTTGGGTCAGGAAAATACCCATACCAGTAAAACTGTGAAAATTCAGTTTTGGGTTTTGGAACAATGTAGTATTTCTAAAGGAAATTTTAAAGTTTCTCGAATACGAGTTAAGTTTTGACATGCAAAAATTCATTTTTGAAATTAAGCTGACAGTCACACCAGTTTATAAAGTCTTCATCTGCTTCAAAAGTATTGGTCTATTTCAAAAGTATCTATATCACAACATGATATTAAATTCAAACTTCCTCAAATTGAATCTTCCTATCCTTTCAATTTACCATGAACATCAGAAAGAAATAGGGCAATGGAAGGAAATGAGAATGTATTAGATTAATAAAAAGGAAAAAAAGTAATGAAATTAACAGAATAAATCTCTGTATTATTCATTACAGGTAAAACCCTTGATAAATTTCCTTGAAAGAAGGTAAAGGTAAATTTTCTATAGTTGGGCATTATAGAGTGATTTCTGGTTATGCAAGTACACTTAAAAGGTTAAGTAAATTGTATTCCTAATTGACTAGTAATTTAAAGTTATTTAGACATCAAAGGATATGGACATCTTTGTCACAAACTTATCATGCAAGTCTTCAGGAGGGGGAAAGATTTTCAAATCTTTCTCAAGCTGTTGAAGTTGCCTTCCCATCTGCTTCAAGTTCTTTTCCAGGGTTTCTACAGAAACTAAAAGAGAGAATATTATATGCCTTAAAAGGACGAAATTATAATATAAAAAAGTAAAATATTCTAGAAACAAAACACATGAAAAACCTTACAATAATAATGAAAAATCCACGAAAATAAAGAAAAGGTGAATTTCACTTAAAAGTTTTAAAAACTTTTTAATTTTTCAATCTAGAAATGAAGAAAATAAAAGATTTTTAAAAACAGGAAAATTTTGGTAAAGCTCACATACACAAACCACATATAAAAAATGTCTTTTGTTGAAAATCAAAGTCCTTGACCTCCATAAACAATACAAAATAATCAATTAAGAAAAAGATGGCAAAGAAAGAGGAAGTTTTTAAAATTAAATATAATTCAATATAATTTGAGCACTTTTCAAAATGATGGTCTTTTGAGAGGGAAAAATGTACAAAGAAAAGATAGGGAAACTCTGCTCTCCTGTCCAAGGTCACCTACATCAGGAATGAAAAGATATCAGGGGTTCTTTGAGTACCATGGGAAACAAATTTCAAACTTTCTTTACTGGTACTCTGAGAACAAGTTAACTCTGTTTATTAAATAATAAAGTGTTTTTTTGTATACATTCATGCCTAGTAAAAGTCACAAGTAATCCACATACAGCTAAATCCAGGGGAATACACTTAATATTCTCTGGATAGATGGATGGTTGGAAGACAAATAAACTATATCTTTAATTAACATTTAAAATAAATGTATTAACACATTATTGAACAAAATCACATACTTAAAATATTATGATTAAATCACTGATCAGATTTTACTACACACAAACACACATCAAATCTGGCAGATAGATATCTAGAGAAAAGACAAATAAGTCTGAGGAACTCCCATGTAACAAAAAGCACAAGGCAAACACTGGGAAGGAACATAAGTGGATTATTTAATTTTTTCTGATATCTAATACATGATTCCAACACCATCCACTTCTCCAGTACCCACTGGTGTCTCCCAATACACTGCCACTCATTTCCTGGAGTTAGCCCAGAACCCACATGTTTAAGGACTCAGTCCCATAAGGACAGCCCTCACTTGAGAGGGCAAGTTACAGGGATCACCTGTACTTCTAACCAACGATAAATTTAAGGGTTCTCATGCACTTCCCCCACCCCATTTATCTTCTATAATTTACTGGGATGCCTCATAGAACTTGCGGAAGTACTGTACTTGCTACTACAGCTTTTATTGTAAAGCATCGAACTCAGGAACAGCCAAATGGAAGACATGCCCAGGGCAAGAACACGGAAGGAGGGCTGCATGAGGCCCCATGTTCTCTGGGCGCAGTGCACGCACGGCCTCCCGGAGCACCACGTGTTCGCTGTAACACAAGGCCTCTGTGCCTCTTCACCTCAGCAAAATCTCACAACACAGCTGCGATAACCTGATCGCGGGCGCTCCTGCCTGACCTGGAGGCGAGAGGGAGGGCTGAAACGTGTGTCCTTCTGACCTTCTGGTTGGTACTTCTGTCAACCCGTGCCCCAATCCTGAAGTTCCCCAAGCTGGCCCTGCTCCTGTCTGCCCTGAGTCATCTCGTTGGCATACAAAGACACTCACCATGTAACAAGGATGTTAGGAAACAGGACAAAAGTCAAATGCATAGTTTTTCCTCTGTCCCATGGACACGGCAGTGTGCGTCTGGTCAGCAGCGGGATCCCAGTGCCTGCAGGGAGGCTGAGGGGCGCGCTTCTGATCCACGAGCTGTCCTCAGAGCTGCGTGGCAGCTATGCCTGCGCTCAGCGCGGGTGGGCAGCTCATGACTGGAGACAGAGCCGTCCCAGGGAGTGCATGCTCCTCAGTGGATGGGAGAAGGCCTTCAGGCAAAGGCTTCTCAGGGAATCCTGGGAGCCCTTCCCAACTCATTGGCAGCCAGCTGGGTCAGGGACAATGTTCTATCACCACATGAGTAAAATAGGAAGACTCTTGCCTCATACTTTTACCTCACTGATATTTCATAAAGATCAACTGCTATAATATAGGATGAAGAATTTTTTAAAAATAAAATGGATTATGAGATGTTAATCTTATTTGGAGAACTCAGTAAGACTCAGTGAATGCCTTAAAGACTGAATCAATACTAAAATCAAAGAAAACAAACAAAAAAAATCACCACAACCATCATCATTGCTAGGAAAAGTGCTGTAGAAAGAAAAGTTGCTAATTATAAGAGTAAAATGTTTGCAATGTTAGGAAACTCTGGGGCCTATTTAAACATCTAAGGTTGGCATCATAAGGAAAAAAAAGTCTTACAAAATGGTTCTGTGACTACTTAACAGAAAGAAACCCCATTAAGCTGTTACCTAAGAAGTTATGAGCAACCTAGATAGCATATTCAAAAGCAGAGACATTACTTTGCCAACTAAGGTTCGTCTAGTCAAGGCTATGGTTTTTCCAGTAGTCATGTATGGGTTTAAGAGTGGGGCTGTGAAGAAGGCTGAGCACCGAAGAATTGATGCTTTTGAACCGTGGTGTTGGAGAAGACTCATCTTGAGAGTCCCTTGGACTGCAAGGAGTTCCAACCAGTCCATTCTGAAGGAGATCAGCCCTGGGATTTCTTTGGAAGGAATGATGCTAAAGCTGAAACTCCAGTACTTTGGCCACCTCATGCAAAGAGTTGACTCATTGGAAAAGACTTTGATGCTGGGAGGGATTGGGGGCAGGAGGAGAAGGGATGACAGAGGATGAGATGGCTGGATGGCATCACGGACTCGATGGACGCGAGTCTGAGTGAACTCCGGGAGTTGGTGATGGATAAGGAGGCCTGGCATGCTGCGATTCATGGGGTCGCAAAGAGTTGGACATAATTGAGCGACTGAACTGAACTGAAGCTTCATCAGCTCTACCTGATTACATTATTTGTGCATTATAGTTAAGACAATTTAACAGTAATTGATCAACTTTTCACTGCTGGTTTTTAAACAAAGACGAAACCACAGTTGGAAGAAAGAAAGGTGCATGCAAGTTCTACGTGAATAAAATACAATTGAATGCTCGGGGCCGTCTGATGTATAAACTAAAGAACATCTAAGAATGTCCTTGGTGCTCTTCAGTAATTATATATACAAAGACAGTACTCACATAGATCTTTGGATATAGTTTAACCACATAGATTAACCTGAACATGTCTCAAGTTCTTTGACGTCAGTGATGATAATTTTTGCTATTAGAAGTCCCAACTGGAACAGAGAATTTTAAATTGCTCTCCTTGAAAGTGTTACTTTACTGGTATCTCTGTATGTGACGTGTATGAATTTTATCTTTCAACTATGTCACATTTCTTGCCCAATGAGTTAATCTTATCTTTTTCTTCCTTTTCATTCTTTAGAAGTAACAAAATACAGTCATCATAAAACAGAGTTAAGGCACTTTCAACTTCTACATTATACTTAGTTTTTAATCAGATGGGATACGTCTCAGTCACCTCAGACACTGTGTGTTTCTGCCCCCAGCCAACCACCCATCTTCAATCTCCATATTACTGTGGGCAGTAAAACCATAATGCTGTCTCCTGTGCTGGAAACTTGCTAGTCTTGACCCTTCCTCTCTTGACCCTCAGATCCAAAGGATTGTGACATACCTCACATGGTACTTGACAAATAAAACCTCCTTCCTTGCTAAGTTGAACACCACTCAAAGGATCTGGAACACTAATCTCTTTTCTGACCTCTGGTCTCCTACTGTTTCTCTCAGAGTATATTGAAACTGTACATGGAAGTTTTCAGACAAACATTAATTTAAAGATACCCTGCTGCTGCTGCTGCTGCTAAGTCACTTCAGTCGTGTCTGACTCTGTGCGACCCCAGAGACGGCAGCCCACCAGGCTCCCCCATCCCTGGGATTCTCCAGGCAAGAACACTGGAGTGGGTTGCCATTTCCTTCTCCAATGTATGAAAGTGAAAAGTGAAAGTGAAGTCGCTCAGTCATGTCCGACTCTTAGCGACCCCATCGACCGCAGCCTACCAGGCTCCTCCATCCATGGGATTTTACAGGCAAGAGTACTAGACTGCTGCCATTGCCCTCTCTGAGAGATAACCTACCTCTGCTTAAAAATCAGACAAGAAACTCCTTACACAACATCAGAGTTCCACCGACAGCGTGGTCTTATTTCCTAACCCGCCACACTTCACTCCCCAGTCAACTCTTAGTTTGAATCCACCCAATCGCTCTCATCTATTCCTACCTGATCCCAGAAACAGCGTGTCTATCTGCTTTGCCCACTCCACCCAAGTCACTCCTGTTCATACTTTTACAGTAAGAGGCCAAAATGCCAATCTGGTCCTGGTGACGTGCCCTCCCACCTGTCATGCCTAGCAATCATCTCTATCTTTGCAAGGATGACACCCCTTACTTTTAGCATGTGTCTTCCTCTCCTAACTGCCCAGGGATTCCTGAGGAGAGAGACCTATATTTTATTCATCTTTTTACCTTGGTTTACGTAACACAGGGTGGATACTCAAATGTTTGTTCAAAGAATGGATTTTGGGTTTAACCTCTTAAGAGGTTAAAACATTAAAAAGGGAAAATATAACAGATTAAATATATAAAACTTTAAAAGCTAAGACACAGACTTTTCTCCAAGTGGCTAGTTATTATGATAATTATACACTAGAGGTGTTAGAAAAGCTCTGAATAAAAGTTAAAATCACAACTATAAATATTTAGATTCAGAAATCATGATACAGAAATCACGTATATAGGTTCTCTGCAATATGACACCTCTATGATTTACCACATTAAGATTTCAAATAAAAATGGAGAAATTGCATACATTTATATAATCTCTATAATTAAATAATAATCATCTATGAATACCTCCTGGAGGTGTTGATCCTTATTTCATAACCAGCTTACTAAGAAATATCACACTCATTCTTACATACCATGATACATTATAGAGGAGTTGATGTCTTTGAAGAATGCTTTAAAAGCAACATATTACCAAAAAACAATGTAAACATGCAAACTAAATTACCCTTCCTAGACACAATTGTTCTATGAGAGAAACTAAAGCCTATAGCATTTAAAGCTCCAAACATAATGATTTTTCCTAGACAACTGTAATAATAAAACTTTAAGAGTATTTCACAAAACGCACGTCAAAAATAATACACTGGATGGACATGATGGACAAAAACCTCAGTAGCATTAACAAAATCTTTAATATTAAGTAGGCTAAAGACAAAATCTAAGTTCTAGAGTATCATTATAAAATGCATTATGTTGACAGAAAAGCATAAAACTAAAATAAGATGGTAAAACAGCACAAACTCAAAATAAATTGCAGATTGGTTCATAACAGGCAAGCGTGTAAACTAAAAGAAGCCATGCTACGTGACTGGCCGATAATCCTCAGCTTGCCTCCTTCTGCTCAGTTTTTCCTCATTGTCTTGATTATTGCATGCATGGGAGCATGCTCAGTCGCTCTGTCCTGTCCAGCTCTGTGGGACCCCATGGACTGTCGCCTGTCAGGCTGCCCTGTCCATGGGGTTTTCCATGCAAGAATACTGGAGTGGGTTGTCATTGCCTCTCCCAGGAGATCTCCTGGAGCCAGGCAGCAAGTGTCCCTCTCTGGCGTCTCCTGCCTTGGCAGGTGGGTTCTTTACCATGGGCCACCGGGGAAGCCCTGTTCTGATTCTCCTTGTTGTTCTTGTTCAGTTGCTCAGTCCTGTCTGAGTCTTTGTGACCCCATGGACTACAGCACGCCAGGCTTCCCTGTCCATCACCCTGTCTGATCCCAATAATAATACATTATAATTTGCATTAGGTATTAATTTGCTTATGTTCCACTTAGGATTTTTCAACTTTATGATGGTGAGGAAAGCTATATGCTTTCAACAGAAACCATACTTTAGACCTTGAATGTTGCTCTTTCTCTGGGCTAGCAATGTATGGGACATGCTCTCATGATGATGGAGAGCAAGCTGCAGCTCCCAGTCAGCCCATATGGGTTAAGAATTAATATACTTATGATCTGTACCCATAGAACTACTCTGGTTTTCACTTTCAGGACAGTAATCAATAAACAGTATGAAATACTCAATACCTTCTAATAAATTAGGCTTAGTGTTAGATGATTTTGCCCAACTAGAGGTGAATATGAGTGTTCTGAATATGTTTAAGTTACGCTAAGGTAAGCTGTGATCTTTGGTTAGGCAGATGTATTCAATGAGTTTTCAACTTAGCTTCAACTTGTGAGGGTTTATCTGAGTGTAACATCATCATAAGTCAAGGAAGATCTGTTCAGACAATGAAGGTCTTTTTGTTACATTTTTCTACACATCACACTGCAAGGGAATCATCTCTCTCTGTGGTCGAGTCTGGAGGAAGGAAAGGCAGACAGAGGAGAGGAGGGGCACAGCAGTGGCGGGCTCCGGTCGGCCCTGTGGAACTGCGTCACCCACGCCAGGGTGAGAGCAGCAGCCCTGCCCTCCTCAACCAGGAGGAGGGCGTTAAAGACACAAAACTGTTAGAAGAGAAAACAGTACTGATGGGAAAAGTCTATCTAATGGAAAACCATATTACCTAAAAGAAGCTGACAACTCCTTTCTGCTAATAAGATGTTCAAGACTATGGTAAATACTATACAAGATAGACCAATAATAGAGATGTTTGTAACACTATTCAAAATGTTCCCTCAAGATAATGATTTTGTGCACATGTGTGTGGGAGGGAGGTTCAGATGGTAAAGAACCCATGTGCAGTGCGGGAGATCCGGGTTCCATCCCTGGTTCCGGAAGATCTCATGGAGAAGGGAATGCACCCACTTCAGTATTCTTGCGTGGAGAATTCCATGGACAGAGGAGCCTGGCAGGCTACCTTATGGGGTTGCAGAGTTGGACATTACTGACTAAACACACACACACATGGTAAGTATTAAGAATAGACTGATTTGCAAATTGTGCAATGAGTTTTCATGGATGGCTACAGGAGACCATGCAGGCTGACAAGTCCTGGACAGTCTATCTTTGAACTTGAAACATGACAATTATTTTTGTGCTGCATAGATCTTTGCCTTCAGCTCCAATTGAGGGTTGAATATCTTTCCTTAATGTTTAATAGGCATCTTAAACTCACATTTTCAAACTGGAACTTATCTTCTTCCTGGACTATGCTCCTGCATCTCAGTAAATAATTGGTGTTATGACTCCCCTCTTTCCCTCATACCCCACACATCCAGTCCCAGAATAAGTCCAGCTGGTTCTACCTTCAACGTAGATGCTTTGCTTAAACCCTCTCACCCCTGTGCTACCTCTTCCTGGTCCCAGCCAACATTCTTTCTCCCTGGGATTATTATTACAGCATCAAGTGATTTCACTGCTTCTGTCACTGTTCTCCATTTTCCCCAACAGAGCAGCCAAAGCAATCCTTTGAAAATGCAAGTCAGTTGTCACTCTTTTGCTCAGAACCCTTCCGATGGCTCCCCATCTCAGAGCAAAATCAAAGTCCTTACAACGACCAGCAAGTCCCATGGGATGTCACCTCTCTCATTGTATCTCCTGTTACACCCTTCTCCACCCCCAACCCCCGGTCACATCTGTATCTAGGGCTTAGGCACCTGTGCGCCCCTCTTGTCACGTGCTTCTCTCACAGACCTTGTCTTACCTCCCCACACTTTGTCAGGTTTTCATGCAAAGGTCTTCTCTGATCTCTTAACTTAAATTGCAAAAAAAAAAGTACCTGGCCTAGAATTCCACAGCTAATCACCCAACATGATATACACTGACTTCTCTCTGGAATGTATAAATTTCAAGAGACCAGGGACTTCTCTTGTGTTCATGTACCTATCCAGTGGGCTTCCCTGGTGGCTAACGGTAAAGAATTCGCCAGCCAATACAGGAGCAGTGGGATCAGTCCATGGGTCAGGAAGATCCCCTGGAGGAGATGTTCTTGTCTGGAGATCCCATGGATGGGTGGAGCCTGGTAGGCTACAGTCCATGGGGTCACAGAAGAGGGGAACATGACTTAGCAGCTAAACCACAACAACAACTCTATACAGTACCCCGAATGGCACCTGAGACAGAAGATACATTCAAAAAACAACTCATCAAATACTGACTGAATGAATGCATCATATATGAGCCGCTGTCACCTTTTTTTCTGTCACTCAAACTCAGTCTAAGACTTATTCTTTTTTGTTTGGTTGATTTTATTTCCTGTTAGTCTAATCCTTATTAGTACAAGTGCCTAGGACAGTGTTTCCTAGGCAGTAAGAGTTCAATAAACATTTTGAAAAGAATCCTTTCAAAACACATCAAAAACTATTAATGAACACTATTTCTTTTTTCCAGAGAATATGTAGTTTGATAGACAGCTGCTGAGAAGCTGCCATCATGGTGACAGACATTTACATGCCACCAGGGTCTACCAACTGATCAATTTTAAATCTCTGCTTCTGAGAAGAGAGCGGAAGGTTATCTAGGAAGACATTTTCTTCAGGTTTTCCTATGAAGGGGAATAAAATATTTCTGAATGTTTCTATTATTTCTATCGTTTATGATCAGTTCATATTTACATATGGCATTTCTCAATAATCCTGGGCTAATAAACTTGATTTCACATAACATGCAAATACCTGCAGAAAAAAAGAACTATAAGTCGTTGAAGACCTGCTGGAGACTACTTGGTTTCAAAGGCTATTTAGTAGTAGAAATCTTTTTTTTTTTTTCCAAAAGAAATCTTCTACCAAACTTCAAAATACGAAACAAAACTCTAGTGTCAGGCTGCAGCACAGAAGGTAAAGAGTATCCATTTTCCAAATTCCACTCCCTATGCTGATGTATCCAACTGGTGAAAATGCATTGGGTATACATTTATGATTTGTGCAAATTCTTTTATGTATGTTATTCTATAATTTTTAGAAAAGGACAAAAGTCTTTCAAACAGCATAAATCTACAAGATTCTTGGTCCTGTACGCTAATGCTTGCATACATTTCAGACAAGATGTAGTTGGAATCCATTCAAACAACTTTTAAGAATATATATTAAAATTAATAATACATCATTCATAGAGATCCATGTTTACCAACACCATTAATAACAGCATAGGAAGATATGTGTGAATAAGAAATAATCACTGAAAAGCAACAGCAACAACTACTACAAATACAGAGAATATTTACACAGTGCTTACTAGGTGCTATATATAATTTTATAAATATTTACACACAGAAACCTATGGAGTCCTCACAACAAAGCTCTAAATTAAATACTAGTATCATCCCCAGTTCGGACATAAGAAAACAGGGCCCAGCGAGGATGAGAAATGGGCAGTCGGGAGTTTAAACCCCAGCTGTCTAGTCTTAGAGTCTATGATGGTAACAACAGCCTCTCCCTTAATATAAGGCAGAACTATTCTGAAAGAGATGGCAATAGAAGACCATCTGAACTGCCTCTTGAGAAATCTGTATGCAGGTCAGGAAGCAACAGTTAGAACCAGACATGGAACAACAGACTGGTTCCAAATAGGAAAAGGAGTACATCAAGGCTGTATATTTAACTTAACCCTGCTTATTTAACTTATATATTATATGCAGAGTACATCATGAGAAACGCTGGGCTGGAAGAATCACAACCTGGAATCAAGATTGCCAGGAGAATTATCAATAGCCTCAGATATGCAGATGACACCACCCTTATGGCAGGAAAGTGAAGAGGAACTAAAAGCCTCTTGATGAAAGTGAAAGAAGAGAGTGAAAAAGTTGGCTTAAAGCTCAACATTCAGAAAACAAAGATCATGGCATCTGGTTCCATCACTTCATAGGAAATAGATGGGGAAACAGTGTCAGACTTTAGTTTTTTGGGCTCCAAAATCACTGCAGATGGTGCTGCAGCCATGAAATTAAAAGACGCTTACTCCTTGGAAGGAAAGTTATGACCAATTTAGACAGCATATTCAAAAGCAGAGACATTATTTTGCCAACAAAGGTCCGTCTAGTCAAGGCTATGGTTTTTCCAGTGGTCATGTATGGATGTGAGAGTTGGACTGTGAAGAAAGCTGAGTGCTAAAGAACTGAAGAACTATGGTGTTGGAGAAGACTCTTGAGGGTCCCTTGGACTGCAAGGAGATCCAACCAGTCCATTTTAAAGGAGATCAGCCATGGGATTTCTTTGGAAGAACTGATGCTAAAGCTGAAACTCCAGTACTATGGCCACCTCATGTGAAGAGTTAACTCATTGGAAAAGACTCTGATGCTGGGAGGGATTGGGGGCAGGAGGAGAAGGGGACAACAGAGGATGAGATGGCTGAATGGCATCACCAACTCGATGGACGTGAGTTTGAGTGAACTCTGGGAGTTGGTGATGGACAGGGAGGCCTGGCGTGCTGTGATTCATGGGGTCGCAAAAAGTCTGACACAATTGAGTGACTGAACTGAACTGATCACGTTTTTATTTCACTCACTGAAGTCATTTATTAGAACTATTGTAATCATCACTACCTGTCAATAAAACCTCCTTAAATTCAGAGGCATGTTAATAAGTTTCAGTTTTAATTGCTTCACAAGCTCAACAATAACCCTTAAATGCCCAAACATTTCACAACTTAATATAAATGTGTTCCATATATAAACCTAACAGTGTAGTTACCCTTATTTTATAATTAGATTTTATAATTAATTTTAGTGTTATTTTATAATACTCAGAGATGATGGTGCTGCCTCCATGCTCTTATGGGAATGATGACAAGGATGGCAGGATTCAGTGGAGTAGTGTCTCCCAAACTCCACATCTGCCCAGAACAGAATGTGACTTATTTTCCAACAGGATCTTTGTAAAGAGTTAAGAATCTCAAGATGAAATCATCCTCGAACTTGGGTGGGACCTAAATCAAATGACTGGTGTCTTTGTATGATAAGTGAGAATACAGGGGCACCGAGAAGAAAGCACTATGGAAACTGAGGGCAGAGCAATGCAAGACTTGCCAGCAGCCACCAGCAGCTGAGAGAGAGGCACTGGATGGCTCCTACCCAGAGGCTCCAGAAGAACCCAATGCTACCAACACCTGGATTTCTGTTTTCCTAAACAGCTAGGTACTAAATTTACGCTGTTTTTAGTGACCTGGAGTGTAGTGATAGCTCATGGCAGCCCTAGGAAACTAATACAACTACTAATTCAAGACTCTGCAAGCTGTATAAACAGCCTGGTTCTGGGAAGCAGTTAGCAGTTATACCTTCAGCATCTTTTCAGCTCCACGACTCTTCACCCAGTTGGTTACATGTCAACCTTGTGAGTAATGAAATTCAGCAGCCAGCCATAACTGTATTTGCTCCATCCACTGCATAGTCATCTTTGTAATACATAGATTTGTCATATTTAAGCTATCCTTCAGAACACCCTGGAGTTTTTCTACCTAGTTTGTAATTTCCCACTTCATGTTGCAAAAACAGAAGTGCAGTAAATACTGCTTTCCACCCAGAAGCCTAAGAAAGCTCCAAAACCTTGGCTGTCCCTGTTGCCCCTGTCCTGTTACCTGATGCTAGCTGTGGCTCACAGGTGATGCTGACAGAACTGTAAAGTAGCTATTGCAAATCTGCAGGAGGACAAAAATCTGCTAACACTGTAAACTGTTAGTTTCTCAAAAAGATTAACACTGTATTGATGCCGCTTTCAGTCTGCTAACCTCCAAAAAGATATAGAGGTCTTCCTGATGCAGTTTTCTTCTTCATCATCATCTATCAGCCCAAGCAGCAGCCAATTCAGGAAATGTTCCCTGCTCCATATCTCAGAAAGCAATCTTTAACTGCAAGTAGTTCCTTCATGCCAGTGTATTTCAATGTCAGTCTGCAGAGTCCTTAATTCTTGTAGATATTTTGGCCATATTCTTTCTATATTCCTTTCTGCTGCCTTCCAAAATGGTTTACATTTGTATTAAAAATAGTGTAATATTTACAACTTCACCTGCAAGTTGCCAATTTCAACTTTTGATGCCAAATTTACATAGATAATCTGTGGAAATAAACTGGCAAGATTTAAGTAAAATGCTGCTCACCAAACAACTTAAACCTATTGGTTCTTTACCAGTACACCATATTCCCAGTGCACTATAAATATTTTTCATAAATGCTGCAATTACCTTGTGAATGGTTCAGTTGTATTTCATCATACCCTTTTGTGTTAAAAGTGTTAACTTGTTGAATGTAAAATTTTATATAAACGGCTCTTTTAGTAAGTATATGCAAACCTACATGTGAATTGCCTTTTTAAAATAAATTTATTTTTCATCATTTTTAGTTTGTAGTAATATTAAAATTGTTTTAAAATTCCTGAGTATATGTATTAGATGGCTAGTGGTGGTCAAAATAGATCATTAAGACATAACTAAACAGGAGTCACAGACTAGCTTTTTGACATAGCTTCTTACTCTCCATCTATATGTAGAATAATATTTTCAGTATTTCCACATGCTAATAAAAACAAGGGTAAAACCATCTATTCATATCTCAATTTTGGAAAAGTGTCAATAGATAATTCAGAGTTCAACTAGTCTTTGTTGGCTGCTTGCTTACAAGAAAAATTCAACTATTATATAGTAGCAAAACAGAGACAGTGGTAAAGAAATATATGCAGATGTAGTGAGCACAGGACATGATGAAAC
Source organism: Aepyceros melampus (assembly GCA_006408695.1). Classification (NCBI taxonomy): domain Eukaryota; kingdom Metazoa; phylum Chordata; class Mammalia; order Artiodactyla; family Bovidae; genus Aepyceros; species Aepyceros melampus. Next base: position 92,097 of record SJXQ01007152.1, read on the forward strand.
AAAACTAAAACTTGTAAATTTAGCTCAATGTAAATGAATGCATTCTAAAATAAAATCCAGGAGATTAAGAACACACTCTGAAAATTAAATGTAAACACTCATGAATATATTTATTTAGAATGCCTCAATATTTCCTCATACATATACTAATTTATGTGTCATGCCTATTCAAGAAAGAATTGATGCATACTTATAATAATTATTTAAAATCAGGTGATAATTCATGTGTTTGTAAAAGAACCTCTGCTATTCCTGAACTGATTACTAGTGAACACCCAACACTGCAGGTCTATAATTGTTCTTCAAGTTATCTGATAAAGTCCAAGATCACGCAGCGTAGGCCACTCTGCGTTTCCTAGGGGACTTAGTGGTGAAGAATCCCCCTGCCAAGCCGGAGATGCAGGTTCAGTCCTTGGATCAGAAAGATCCCTTGGAGAAGGAAATGGCAACCCATTCCAGCATTCTTGTTTGGGAAATCCCATGTACAGAGAAGCCTGGCGGGCTACAGTCCATGGGGGTCACAAAAGAGTCGGACACAACTTAGCAACTAAACAACAACACAAAATAGGCCATTCTAATGCCAACAAACTAAGCAAGAAAAATGTTTCAAGTTATTATATTAATTTGTAAGCTTGATTTCTCCTGAAGCACCTTTCCTTGGCTTGTACTCTCTCTCTCGTGCACTCACAGGGCTGGTCTTTGTATGCTCAGCCATGATGTCTCCCTCTGTGTATTCAAATTGCCTTTTCTTAAAAGGACACAAGTCAGACTGTATTAGCGCCCACCCTAAGGGTCCCATTTTAACTTAATCACCAGTTTAAGGGCCCTATATCCATATACAGTCACATTCTGAAGTACTAGGTTCAACATATGAAGGGCTCCAACATATGGTGACAGAATTCAGCCCGTAACAATATATTTTGTGCTCTTTATTGACAATTCAGTTAAAGCAATATCCTACATGGTTGTTTTTTCTTTTAACTAAATTATATTATAAATGCCACCCGCCCCCCCCACTAATGTGTCCTGTTAAATTATTTCATTGTATTGGCGGACATATACACTAATGTGTATATTCATAAAACTCTAGTATTTAATAGTTGATCTGAAATGCCAAAATAATTATTTATCCTGCAAAACTATGAGATGCCAACGTTAGTCTTCATGACACAATGGTTTCAAAAATTATGTTAGCTGTGTTGTTACTTTTGTTGCACAATAAATATTTTTATATATTTACAATATACACTTAAAGTATAAAATGAAGCTGAAATAATAACTAATACTGAATATCTAAAATACATATCCAACTTGCTAATAATTTTTAACTGTCATTTTTGGAAGTCTATAGCATAAAGAGGTTAATGGAAGACTTTGAAAATGCTTTCTGCTTGTTATAGCAGATGAATTGGAAATTTTCATACACTGTGCATTTCCAGGTGGCAGCCACCTGGAAATTAAGCGCTCTAAATGCTCACAGTAGGTGAACAAAAGACAAACATTTGGTATTTAGTAAGGCATTTATCATAAAATGTTGGAAAGTCATGAGGAATTGAAAACCAGGAGATGTATTTGACTGACAAATATTTGGGTCAGACCAAGAATTACTAGCTAAAAGCAAACAAACAGTCTTAAAAGCAGAGAGGTCTATAAAATGGAGCAAACAAAAACTCAAATATAAAGCATCAAATAACGGTCGTGAAAGCTGAAAATGTAGAAGTGGAAAAAGTTTAAAAAAAAAAAGAAAGAAAGAAATGGGCAATCATTAAACCCACTCTGAAAACACACTGAATATTGCCCTCTCTCTGGAAGCTACTTCCTTTCTCAGCAGTTCCAGGAATAGTGTCTAACACAGAGTAGTAGTCCTTAAACAGTGGTCTAAGACATTCTGGAAAATCTAAAAATTGACCCTTAAATACAGACTGGAATACACAGACACTTAGGTGAGGCTCCCAGCAAGCACCAGGAAGAAGCACCAAAGGGAAAGAACACTTCCTGTAAGGTTCCTGACACAGGAGAGAGTGAGAGGCCTTTCCAGCACAGCAGCCATTCCCCACGGAAACTATCACACATTCTCAGCTGAGGTGCTAAGGGCTGCAAAGAGTCACAGAAATGAGAAAAAGGAAATCAGAAGAAAGGAAGGCCAAGAAGGATTTTTTCAAGTAAATCAAACTTGGAGAGGAGACAGTAAGGGAGTCATAATCAAGAGCCACATTTACAGCAAAGGGTGATCTATACATTGCAACATAGCTAGAGATTGAAAAGTAAGCTATTGGATATACAAGTGTGGAGCTTAGAAGGAAGTCTAGAAAAAAATTAATTTAATGATTCTATTTAAGCCCTGGGGACTAAAGAGATCACCTAAGGAGAAGCTACAGAGAGAAAAAAAGGGAAGGACTCAGTGTCAGACCAGTAATAACAGCACTGCTGAAAAGGTGTATAGAAGAAGTCAAATATGTGAGAAGAAAAGGGAGGAATCAGTTGGGACAGAAGTCAGATGAGGGTAAGGTAACTGGAGCTACGCCAAGACAGAACCACACCTTGGACCAGCAGCAAGACAGTCCACAGTTCCTGACACGGTAGTCACACAGCATGCGCTTGTCAAATGAATGAATAAGTGAGTTACAAAACACATTAGCGTGGCAGCTCGAGAATTCCGGGTTAACTATCTAGGGAAGGATGGAAATATCTGGAAGAGCTATAATAGCAGTAGTAGTAGTGACAGTAGTGTTAGTTGCTCAGTCATGTCCGACTCTATGACCCCATGGACTGTAGCCCGCCAGGCTCCTCTGGCCATGGAATGTTCCAGTTGGTATTGGAGTGGGTTGCCATTTCCTTCTCCAGAGGATCTTCCTATCCAGGGATCGAACCCAGGTCTCTTGCACTGCAGGCAGATTCTTTACCATCTGAGCCACGAGGGAAGAGCTATAATACCCTAAAAAGACATGGGTTCAACAAGGTGAAATTGTAAATTTACCTTGGTATTATTTTAATACATTTCAAAATCCCCAAAGTTTGGTCATATTTTCTAATCATTAGTAAAATATCATTCCAATTTAATGATGAAATTATTGTGAAATAATCAGTAACACCATCATGGATTAGAGTTCATTAATTTCAACTGTTTAGACCAGGGGAAAATGTATCCAACCCTTAGAAATCCATAAAGAAAAGAAATATTACAATGGTATACAGAAATACAATAATGACCCAAAATATTTTCACTGAAATACAATAGAAAAGCTGTAAGCCATTATCTTTTAGCAGAGAAGCAGCCCTAATGAAGTAGATTCTTGAAAATTGTCATACGGGTAAGCTCATTAGTTGTAATGAAAGTTCTCCCTGCTGATCCAGGAGTACCTAAGGCCAGGATTTGTTGTGTCTCAAAAACAAAGATACTTTTTAATTCATGTGATAGCTCAATGAGGAGACTTCAAATCTGGAAACTTTCAAATGATGATATAAAATACAAGAGCACGAAAACTTTCCAAAGCAAACATAGACTCATTTCATCTAAAACATTATATTTGTTCCTCTAAAATCTCATCCATTAATAAGGTAATACAATCATAAAAAGAAATTAGGTGCAACATCACCTACACTATAAAAAATTTTTTCTCAGTGATGGCTTTTCTATTTCAAATATGAAGTCGGCTGCTCCCCGTGAAACTCGTTCATGGTATCTGCTGACCCATACACATATGCATGCCTCTACTGTAACAGATGGAAACTAAATCCTCCAAGGCCCCAGAATGCCCCCACAGAAACACCGAAAGAGAAAGCAGAAGAATCTCATTACCAAGTTACAACTCTGCAAGCAAGCCCTTATGAAAGTTAAACATTTCTGAAAAGCAAAATATAATATTTATACTGGATTTTTAGCACAAATAAGTCAAAATAGATAAATGATATTTTGAAAGCATAATTTATGGCAAAAACTGTTAGAAAATAAGTTTTAACGTAAAAACTACATCTGAGAACTCACATGGTGGCACAGTGGATAAGTATCAGTGTGTCAATGCAGGGGACACAGGCTCGACTCTGTTCTGGGAAAGTTCTGCGTGCCTCAGGGGCAGTGAAGCCTGCACACCTAAAGCCTGTGTTCCACAACATGAGAAGGCACCTCAGGGAGAGGCCCGCACACTGAGACCAGGAGCAGTCCCAGCCTGCCACAACTAGAGAAAGCCTAGGTGCAGCAAAGGAGACCCAGCGCAACCCCAGTAAAGATGCAAGTGAAAATTTTATTTTTAAAAAAGGACATCTGAAAGAGAAGCATCTTTCAGCTGACTGTTCAGTTTTAGAACTAGTAGAAAAGATGGCGAAGTGATCAGAAATCCAAGCTGCTATTATCAGAAAAGGCCCACACTGATTTAATTCTTTTTAAAGCCTAATGCTGGTATAAGCAGTTATAATAACTACTCAACCATCTTTTCCCCAGAAGAAGAAATTCCTCCATACTTCAAGGCACTTGGTAACACTTTTTCCTCTGTTACTTATCAAGCTTAACGTTCATCAAGAAAACCCGCTTTCAATTCTTTTTCATCCTGTATACTCAAATTTTATTCCAAAATTTCAGAAAATTCATTTTAAGAACATTATCATCCTTGAATTAATGAACTTAATCACTGAAAAGCTATTTTGAGTATCAGTGAGTCAATTTTAATGTTTTTCTTTTCTTCTCTGTGCTCTTTTGCTCAATCTCACATTGATTATTATGAGAAAATTATTTGGATTATTTTCCCTTCTTAAATTTCCTTAAAACATTTACACTTAGACATACCGACATTGTCTTCTTATGCCAAGAGCATTTTCTGGAAGCACAAGTGCAAACTAAGGAATAATCCAATGTCATTAGAACATGAGACTGCAAGAGGGAAGTTTAAAAATTTACTTTAGGTTTTAAGAAAACAGATTAATTGTTTCCAACTTTTTTTTTTTTGCAACAGCTGTACAAGATATATACTTGAAAGAAATATATATCTCAGGAAAACATGTGAAATAATTTCTCATGCAGTCACATGCCTCTCTGCAAAATAAGTGCTACAAACCCCACTTTATAGAATAAATAGTTTCTTAGGAGTATAAAATGATACAAGTGATTTTTAAAAGAAATATTCACTATAATGCAGAAAAAAGGATTCTTTAAGTTGATAAATAACCAGTGGCCTACACATAAAGAATACAGTTATTCTCCTCGTCCAAATGAAGTATCATCCAAAATATATATCCATACATTTGTACATATTCATACATATGTGTACTCATAAATTCATTTTTTGAGTCAAGTTTTTTCCCACAGAACTGATTTAATATACAACCTAGATTCTTTAGATGATCAAAAAATTGCCTAAGTCATATTCAAGGCAAATATAAATATCAATAAGGCCTATCCTTTCTCTGACCCTTTCATAACCAGACATAAAACCACAGTGGGGATAAGGAGGTTAGAACCTGAGGCTTTAGGGAGGAGTGACTGGAATCTCTGGCAGTTTGGTACCTGCAGGAGCAAAGGAAGCACTCTCTACCTGCAAGGCAGGTAGATGGAGATTCAGAATTCAGGCCAAGGAGACACTGCCTACAGGGGCTTGGCTCAGACTCACACTCATCCCAGGTGTCTGGAAGTGACACCCGTGCAGGCCACAGGGCGGGGCTCAGCAGAGCTGGGCTGCAGGTGTTCACGAGCTCCCAGCTTCTGAACAGAGGGTCTCATTACCCAGACAAACTAAACTCACAGCTGCAGAAATGACAATTCATAAAGTAAATGTCCTGTAACTTTCTAATTTTATTTTTTTTCCCAAATATTACTTTATTTTTTTTAATTAACATTTTATTTTTTTTGCTTCCAATTTTATTTTTTTTCATTTTATCTGCTTTTATTTATTTAAATTAATTTTTATTTTTTAGTTTGTTTTGCTTTACAATACTGTATTCATTTTGCTATGCATTGACATGAATCAGCCACGAGTGTACATGAACTCCCAATCCCGACCCCCACTTCCCTCCTCTCTCCCCACACCTTCTCTCTGGATTATCCCCATGCATCAGTCCCAAGCATCCTGCATCCTGCATCGAACCTAGACCGGCGATTCGTTTCACTTATGATATGATGCATTCAGTATGAAAACACTGTGACAAAGAGGCAAGTACGTTCAAATAAAAGGCATTCTTTTCTATACCAACTTAAGACCCAGAATATGAAAATGTTTTCTATAAAAGCACAAACCTTTACTAGCTTTGTCCAAATGTCCCAAATCATCCACAAAATTCAGGATATCAGGATGCTTTTCTTCACATATTTCCACAAGAAAATGAAGAAGTGTTGTTTTCTGATCTGCTGATTTTGTGTCCTTTAGCTAAACAGAATGACAGGGAGAAAAATATATAGAAAATCAAATATATTTTGATAGTCTTTTTGTTTAAATAATGTTAACCTGCTTTTTTATAGATAAGAAATAAATCAGTTCTAAAACTAGCTAATGCTGTTTTTGAAACTCAATGTTTAAACACTTGAAAAGCTACTTATAATATATTGTTCTTTGGTCTAAATCATTAATATTTCCCATAAAGAAGGAATAAGCTTAATTCAATCTAGTATGCAGTATTTCATGGGGGTAAAATATATGGTAAAATGCTCAGGAAAACCGGACAACCTAAGAATCTATATAATATTAGCACTTAAAGCAGCCTCACACACTTGTTCATTTTTTCATTTGGCACATATTTATAGAATGCCTGCTAGATACTACAGGAGCTGGAGATGGAACAACAAATAAGTCATTCCTCAGGAAGCCGTTTAGTGTAAAAACAAGGAAAATATGTATTTCTTCCTATGTGATGGAGACTATGGTAAAAATAATCACACCGTGCGCCTAGGAGGACAGGGTACCTGACTGAACAGCAGCAGACAGGAAGTGGCATGCGGCGCAGAAGCAAAGCCAAAACCTCAAAGGCACAGTATCAGAGCATCTAATAAGACCGAAGATGAGGAAGAAAGAGGCGCTTGAGAGGACTCTAAGTGACTCCACAATAAAAGTGTATGTTGCGGGGAGAGGGAAGTAGAGAGAGTAGAAAGAAGTCTAAGAAGGAAAAAGCCAGAAAATTAAAAGAAAGACAGACCATTCTGTGGATAAAGAATTCTGATCCCTAAGAACTGGGAGGTTTTTAAAGTAGATGAGAGATAATCAGGCGTACATTTTCGAAAGATCCTTCTAGCACAACGTGGATAAAAGATTAGACCAAGGGTAAGCACAGAGCACGAAGAATGATTTTTAAAGCTGCAGTAATAATCCAGGCAGTGAAAGAAAACAGACTGCACTGCGTTAACGCCTTTGGCATGAGATAAGGGGACAGGTGGGCACGGACCCGCACGAGACGCCATTCACCGAAGCTGAACAGGGAGGGCTAGGATAAAGGCCTGGGCAGGGCAGAAGGAAAGGACTGCTTCAGTTTGGGCAAGGGAGCTTGAAGCTTCTGAGTAACATCTAAGTGCAAACGCTGGGAAAGGATGGAGATGTATGTACGTGTAGCACAATCTTTCATTATATTTCATTTCTTAACCTATTTTTCATTATAGCTGACTAAGTTTTTCAGGCATGTTTTTCCTAATCATTTGTAAATATGAAACTTAAAAATTATACATACACTGTATATCTGCTCTGTACTGCATGGACATCTAGGCTTTACACAAAAAGACTGTAAGACAGGAAAGACAATTTTGCTCCCTAAGAACCAACTTTTTATCCCTTGAGGGTGATAAACTGTAGAGAATACTTAGTTAGAATTTAGAGGACTGAACTATTCTAGGAGTACCAGTTTGTGAGCTCTTGGTCTCCAAAGCTAAAGAAACACAAATAAGTATATAAAATAAAAGAAAGGAGAACAGGGACTTGAAGAGAAGACCAGGATGGACTGACCCTAAACCAAAGGGACCAGGCTACAAACCAGGTATGAACAGTGGTCAGCTTGGGTTTTGTCAGTGGTGAGGGTACAGGGTACCGAGAATGAAGAGGCAAATACACAACCTGGTAGTGTTCCCTGTGAATGAGTAATGAACCAGACCAGATAAACACAAGGCAGGAAACAATCAGGATTTAATCTAGAACTGTTGAGAGTCCTGCTATACTTAACCATACAGTCCTACTTACTTGCTTCCTTTTCAATAATTTCCTACTTTAATATATATTAAATTTATGGTTTTTCCAGTAGTCATGTATGGATGTGAGAGTTGGACTATAAAGAAAGCTGAGCACTGAAGAATTGATGCTTTTGAACTGTGATGTTGTCTTGAGAGTCCCTTGGACTGCAAGGAGACCAAACCAGTCAGCCCTAAAGGAAATCAGTACCGAATATTCATTGGAAGGACTGATGCTGAAGCTGAAACTCCAGTATTTTGGCCACTTGATGCGAAGAGCTGAAAAGACCCTGATGCTAGTAAAGGTTGAAGGTGGGAGGAGAAGGGGACGACAGAGGATAAGTGGATGGATGGCCATCACTGACTCGATAACATGAGCTTGAGCAAACTCTGGGAGTTGGTGATGGGCAGGGAAGCCTGGCATTGCATGGCATCATTGTCTCAATGGACATGAAAGTGAAAGTGTTAGTCACTTAGTTGTGTGAAATTCTTTGTGACCCCATGGACAATAGCCCACCAGGCTCCTGTGTCCATGGAATTCTCCAGGCAAGAACACTGGAACAGCTTGCCATTCCCTTCTCCATGGGATCTTCCCAATCTAGGATCGAATCCGAGTCTCTTGTACTGGAGGAGGATGCTTTACAATCTGATCCCCCAGGGAAGCCCCCAATGAACATAAGTTTGAGCAAATTCCAGGAGAGAGTGAAGGACAGGGAAGGCAGGTGTGCTGTAGTCCACAGGGTCTCAAAGAGCTAAACACAATGGACTGACTGAACAACAATAATACACGTACATAAGCATACATACACACACAGATATATACATACATCCATATGTATTTTTTCAAACTCTGTGTCAATAAATATTATATCATGATCAGAAAAATATCAAATGAAAGTTACTATCCAATTGTGGCAGAAAGAGATATTCTGGGACATCACAAACACAAACACACACAATGTACTGATGCAAAAACTATCGTGTCCCTGGAAATACAGAGCTACTCAAAAATAGATGAGATTTTCATATGGCTTTCACATGATTACTCCTACAATAGGTTCAAATGCTACACAGGCCTCTTCAACACGCAAACCAAAAGAATGGTTCCTGGCATTTTAAAAACTACCTGATACGAACAGAGTCTACTACATGATGCCTTTTAAAAGGCATATAAAAGACAACATCTGCCTGTTTTGAAATATTGTTCCTCAAAAAACTGACTCTGATCACTAACCAGACTGATGGCCACTAACGTGTAAAGATAACACTAAAACTGGCCTTTAACTAGTTATGGCGCCTTGGGCAAGATATTAGACCTCAGATGCACACAAGTAAAATGAGAATATCGAACTGGACAGGAAAAGGAATTCTAAATTTATCTTCCACTTCAAAAATATTAAATATACATTATAGTTAATGTAAGAGCTAATAGATACTGCAAAATCTGTCTTAAAAAATACAAAGAAACCTATTTGCAATCTCAGTTCAGAAAGATTTTTGCATGCTTGAGTCAGAATCTTTCAGTCTCAACTTTCTTATAAACTGAGAATGTTAATATAATTTATAAAAGTTACCTTTCACCTCTGTAATTGCATACATAATATTAGTTTTAATGGATAAGGCTAGAGTAAAAGTATCAAACTCTCACAAATACAACAGTTTTCCCCAGTACAACAAAGAGTCAGTATAAAGACTATCACTTTTTGTTTTTGGTTCACTGGAGAAGTGGAGAGTTCTGATGGAGAGTTCTGATAAAACGTGGTCCACTGGAGAAGGGAATGGAAAACCATGGAAAATGGAGAACCCCATGAACAGTATGAAAAGGCAAAAAGATAGGACACTGAAAGATGAACTCCCAAGGTTGATAGGTGCCCAGTATTATTTACTGGGTTAGAGTGGATAAATACCTACAGAAAGAACAAAGAAACTGAGCCAAAGCGGAAATGACACCCTACTGGGGCTGTATCTGGTGGTAAAACTAAAGCCTGATGCTGCAAGAACAATAGTGCACAGGACCCTGGAACGTTAGGTCCATGAAACAAGGTAAACTGGATGTTGTAAAACAGATGGCAAGAGTGAACACTGATATTTCAGGAATCAGTGAACTGAAATGGACAGGAATGGGAGAATTTAAATCAGATGACCATTACATCAACAACTGTGGGCAATAATCCCTTAGAAGAAATGGAGTAGCACTCATAGCCAAAAAACAAGTCCAAAATGCAGTACTTGGGTGCAATCTCAAAAATGACTGGATGATCTCACTTTGTTTCCAAGACAAACCATTAAATATCACAGTAAATCAAGTTTCTTTCCAACCTCTAAAGCTGAAGAAGCTAAAGTTGAATGATTCTATGATGACCTAAAGACCTCCTAGAATTAACACCAAAAACAAGTGTCTTTATCCTCATAGGGGATGGGAATGAAAACGTAGGAAGTCAAGAAACACCTGGAATAACAGGCAAATTTGGCCTTGGAGTACAGAATGAAGCAGGGCAAAAGCTAACAGAGTTTTGCCAAGAGAACGCACTGGTCATAGCAAACACCCTCTCCCAACAACACAAGATGTCTACACATGAATATCATCAGATGATCAACACCGAAATCACACTGATTATATTCTTTGCAGTCGAAGATGGAGAACCTCTACACAGTCAGCAGAAACAAGACTGGGAGCTGACTGTGGCTCAGATCATGAACTCCTTATTGCCAAACTCAGACTTAAATTGAAGGAAGTGGGGAAAACTACTGAACCATTCAGCTATGACCTAAATCAAATCCCTTATGACTACACAGTGGAAGTGACAAATAGATTCAAGGGACTAGATCTGTTAGAGAGTCTCTGAAGAACTATGGAAGGAGGTTTCAAGCAGTAGGTGATGACCAAAACCATCCCCAAGAAAAGAAACAGAAGAAGGCAAAGAGGCCTTACAAATGACTGAGAAAAGAAGTGAAAACCAAAGAAAGAAAGAAAAAGATATAATCATCTGAATGCAGATTTCCAGAGAACAGCAAGGACAGATAAGAAAACTTTCTTAAGTGAAGAGTGCAAAGAAATAGAAAAAAAAGAATGGGAGAGACTAGAGATATCTTTAAAGAAATTGGAGATACTAAGGGAGCATTGGAGAAGGCAATGACACCCCACTCCAGTACTCTTGCCTGGAAAATCCCATGGACAGAGGAGCCTGGTGGGCCGCAGTCCACGGGGTCACTAAGAGTCAGACACGACTGAGCAACTTCACTTTCACGCACTGGAGAAGGAAATGGCAACCCATTCCAGTGCTCTTGCCTGGAGAATCCCAGGGATGGGGGGAGCCTGGTGGGCTTCCGTCTATTGAGTCATACAGACTCGGACACGACTGAAGTGATTTAGCAGCAACAGCAGCAGAAGGGAACATTTTATACAAAGCAGGCACAATAAAGGACAAAAATGGCAAGGACCTAACAAAAGCAGGAGAAATTAAGAAAAGGTGGCAAGAATACAGAGAAGAACTGTACAAAACAGCTCTGAATGACCTAGTTAACCATGGTGATGTGGTCACTCACATGGAGCCAGACATCCTGGAGTGTGAACTCAAGGGGGCCTTAGGAAAAATTATCACGAACAAAAGCTAGTGGAGGTGATGGGATTCCAGTTGAGCTATTTCAAACCCTAAAAGATGATGCTATGAAAGTGATGCACTCGTTATGCCAGCAAATTTTGAAAACTCAGCAGTGGCCATAGGACAGGAAAAGGTCAGTTTTCATTCCAATCCCAAAGAAAGGCAATGCCAAAGAATGCTCAAACTACCATACAATTGCACTCATTTCACACGCCAGCAAGATTACGTTCAGAATACTTCAAGCGTAGGCTTCATAGGATGTGAATGGATAAATTCCCGATGTACAAGCTGGATTTTAAAAAGGCAGAGAAATCAGAGATCAGAGTACCAACGTATGCTGGATCATCGAAAAAGGAAGGAAATACAAAAAAATCTACTTCTGCTTCATCGACTATGCTCAAGCCTTTGATTGTGTGGATCACAACCAACTGTAGAATACTCTTAAGAAATGGGAATACTAGACCACCTTACCTGCCTCCTGAGGATCCTGTATGCAGGAAAAGAAGCAACTGTTAGAACCAGACATGGAACAATGGACTGGTTTAAAATTGGAAAAGGAGTAAGTCAAGGCTGTATGTCACCCTGCTTGTTTAACTTCTATAGAGAGTACATCATGTGAATGGCTGGGCTGGATGAATCACATGTTGGAATCATGTTTGCCAGGAGAAGGAAGGTGAAAATGCTGGCTTGAAACTCAATATTCAAAATAATAAGATTATGGTATCTGGTTCTATTACTTCATGGCAAACAGATGGGGAAAATGTTGAAAGGGTGTCAGATTTCATTTTCTTGGGTTCGAAAATAAATGCGGACAGTGATTACAGCCATGAATTAAAAGACGTCTGCTCCGTGGAAAAATAGCTATGACAATCCTAGACAGAGTATTTTTTTTTATTTTTTTATTTTCTTTTAAATTAATTTTTATTTTTTTAGTTTGTTTTGCTTTATAATACTGTATTCGTTTTGCTACACATCGACATGGATCAGCCACGAGTGTACATGAACTCCCAATCCCGACCCCCACCTCCCTAGACAGAGTATTAAAAAGCAAAGATATTTTTAATACCTTTGCCAACAAAGGTCCGACCCCCACCTCCCTAGACAGAGTATTAAAAAGCAAAGACATTTTTAATACCTTTGCCAACAAAGGTCCGTATGGTCAAAGCTATGGTTTTTCCAGTAGTCATATACAGATGTGAGAGTTGGACCATAAACAAAGCTGAGTGCCAAAAAATTGATGCTTTTGAACTGTGTGTTGGAGAAGACTCTTGAGATCCCTTGGACAGCAAGGAGATTAAAATATTCAGTCCTATAGGAAATCCGTCCTGAATATTCATTGGAAGGACTGATGCTGAAGCTGAAGCTCCAATACTTTGGCCACCTGGTGTGAAGAGCTAACTCATTGGAAAAGACCGTGATGCTGGGACAAGATGGAAGGCAGGAAGAGAAGGGGACGACAGAGGATGAGGTGGTTGGATGGCATCACCAACTTGATGGACATGAGTTTGAGCATGCTCAGGGAGATAGTGATGGACAGAGAAGCCTGGCATGTGATGGGGTCACAAAGAGTCTAACACAACTTAACAACTGAACAACAACAATACTGAATTCTTCTATTTCCCCACCTCCCTCTTTAAAGCAATGGCTGGAGAATACTACTCTTTCTATGAACTTCCAGCTCTTGACTATCACCAGTGTACTGCCTTCCTCATGCTCCATTCATGTGAATCCAGACACATGGTCTGTGTGGAATGCTGATTAGAACAAGCACCTGCAAAGAGCTTTCTGGCTCTATTTGTGCTATAACTAAATGGCCAGCTATTTCGAGGATTGAAATTTATCAAGAAATGTTATGATCCAACTATAAGCAACCGGATCATTTTGATCTTTCCACAAGAGTGGCAAGGTTTCAGAACTAGAATCCTGGTACATACTACAGGCTATGGCCTCTACAAATTTAACAGATATTAAGGATGTGGGCCACACAGACTCAAATATTTAGAGATAATCATAAAGACAACACACTAACTGAAGGAGGAGGGTTCTATCCTGGTTGTATTCTTGACCTCTGCAGGTTAGCAACTCACATACAGGTCACCATCAATCACTTGAAAATATACCCACTGAAAAATAAATAAGTAAAAGTCTCCCATTCCTCCAAAATCTATATTTAACAATTAAGATACTTTAAAAATGCTCAAATTCCAAAATAGGTATGAAAATATATCTAATAAAATGTAATAAGTTAAGAAACACAGAGAGTGACAATTTGTAAATAATGCATGAACTTAATAAACTACTAGTTGCTCTAAATTCCAGGACAGAGATTCTTCATTCAGTTCCTAAACTTCTCAGGAAAAGCTGTACAATGCTGAGAAGGTAAGAACTGCCTCAATTACTCTATTCCCTTCCTTCCTTCTTTCCCCCAAATCACTTAAAGAAAAAAAAAAAAAAGACAGAAATCAAAAAACAAAAATATCCTTCCAGAAAGTATGTGAAAATGTATGAAAGCACAACAAAACACATTTATCATAATCTTCACCTACGTGATCAAAGTTTCTTTTACCTTTTGATAAACATTAAAAACAAAAAGGGCACACTCTATTTCTACTAATTATCCATCATACATAATCAGCAATTGAGCTAGAACAAGGAAAGCTTGAGAGATGATGCTAATTTTGTTAAAGAAAAAAATACAACTTGAACATAGTCTTTCCCTTGAAAAGAAAGTGAAGCTAAAATATCTGCTTTAAAACATTATTCTTAAGTTTAAGAAATATGCTTTATTTAAATTGTCACTAACATTGCCTGACAGGATTCCTCTGGTATCACTGCCAAGAAATTATCTTATTGATGAGTAATCATTACTGTTAGGAGAATTTCTTGTTTATATATTGCTTCCTAAAGGTACACTTAATGTGCTGTAGATGTCAAATAAACAAAAAGATGGATGGAGTTTCTTCAACTGCTCTGTTCATTCCAAACAAAATAATGTTAAAAGGAGATCCTGTAATAAATCATGGCCTGGTTGTCAGTTGCAATAGAACGCCCTTGTAGCTACAATGCAAGGTTTTGGAATATTTTTAAGGTATTATCACATATTTGGATGACATTTAAAGAACATTCCATTGTTTTAGTCACAAGGAAGAAAATACCCAAAATTAAAACTAAGCATCTTCTTGGTAATTTTCAGAATACAAAGAACTACAGCTCCTTATACTCCAAATAAATAGTGTCAGATTTGGAACTGTTTTCATTATATATGTTCCTGTACTCTAATTACATTATCAAGATGGCACTTACTCTTTAGATGTTGTAGACAATGCTGAACACCAGGAAAATGAAAAAATTATGAGGGTCTGTAATGACTCCACAAACATTCTAGAAGACCCTACCTTGTGAATAATATGAAAACCGAGGACAACAGCAGCCACTCTTGTTTGTGTGGCGCTTACTAGGAGACAGGACTAGCCAAATACTGTAACACCACTTAAGTGTTTACAACATACAACATCCCTATGAGGAAGCAGCGGGCATTATACTCGTTATTAAGAGAGCAAGAGAGACAGGAAAGATCACGCGGCACATCCCAGAACACTCAGCTAATATGCAAGACAGCCACGATCTATTCGAACCCACTTCTATGGGAATCCAAAGCTTTGAGCCACTATAAAATACAGCTCCTCACAAAATATTTAATCTAGATTACAGTCCACAGGGTTGTGAAGAGTTGGACACAAATGAGTGACTAAGCACACACGCAAACACACACAAACACGCACAAAAACAATGCATCAAAAAGAATCAAGATTCTCAAAAACACAGTGGTTAAAAATAGTAAGACAATGAAAGAACACCAATGAATGCAACGTAAAATACTGAAACGCTATAACATTTAAATCTAGCCGGGAAAGCCTCTATACCTCTACCTTGTAATCTCTTCTAGTTCTGAAAACATGGCATACTTTCTACTGATCTATCTATAAAATTAGTAAAATGCTACCTGAATTTTACCTCAAATGCAAAAGTGAAAAAAGTGAAACTATTAGTCACTCAGTCATGTCTAACTTTTCCACTGTTTCCATTGTTTCCCCATCTATTTCCCATCAAGTGATGGGACCTGATGCCATGATTTTAGTTTTCTGAATGTTGAGCGTTAAGCCAACTTTTTCACTCTCCTCTTTCACTTTCATCAAGAGGATTTTTAGGTCCTCTTCACTTCCTGCCATAAGGGTGGTGTCATCTGCATATGTGAGGTTAGTGATATTTTTCCCGGCAATCTTGATTCCAGCTTGTGCTTCTTCCAGTCCAGTGTTTCTCATGAAGTACTCTGCATAGAAGTTAAATAAGCAGGGTGAGAATATACAGCCTTGATGTACTCCTTTTCCTATTTGGAACCAGTCTGCTGTTCCATGTCCAGTTCTAACTGTTGCTTCCTGACCTGCATACAGGTTTCTCAAGAGGCAGGTCAGGTGGTCTGGGATTCCCATCTCTTTCAGAATTTTCCACAGTTTATTGTGATCCACACAGTCAAAGGCTTTGGCACAGTCAATAAAGCAGAAATACATGCTTTTCTGGAACTGTCTTGATTTTTCCATGATCCAGCGGATGTTGGCAATTTGATCTCTGGTTCCTCTGCCTTTTCTAAAACCAGCTTGAACATCTGGAAGTTCACGGTCCACATTATTGCCTGGCTTGTAGAATTTTGATCATTACTTTACTAGCGTGTGAGAACAGTGCAATTGTGCAGTAGTTTGAGCATTCTTTGGCATTGCCTTTCTTTGGGATTGAAATGAAAACTGACCTTTTCTAGTCCTGTGGCCACTGATGAGTTTTCCAAATTTGCTGGCATGTTGAGTGCAGCACTTTCACAGCATCATCTTTCAGGATTTGAAATAGCTCAAGTGGAATTCCATCCCTCCACTAGCTTTGTTTGTAGTGATGCTTCCTAAGGCCCATTTGAATTCACATTCCAGGATGTCTGGCTCTAGGTGATTGATCACACTATCCTGATTATCTGGGTCGTGAAGCTCTTTTTTGTACAGTTCTCCTGTGTATTCTTGCCACCTCTTCTTAATATTTTCTGCTTCTGTTAGGTCCATACCATTTCTCTCCTTTATTGAACCCATCTTTGCATGAAATATTCCCTTGGTATCTCTAATTTTCTTGAAGAGATCTCTCGTCTTTCCCATTCTATTGTTTTCCTCTATTTCTTTGCACTGATCACTGAGGAAGGCTTTTTTTATCTCTTCTTGCTATTCTTTGGAACTCTGCATTCAGATGCTTATATCTTTCCTTTTCTCCTTTGCTTTTCGCTTCGCTTCTTTAAACAGCTATTTGTAAGGCCTCCCCAGACAGCCATCTTGCTTTTTTGCAAAGAAATGAGTATATCATAATTGCTCAGATATGAAGTTTAAAAAGTCAATGTCTAAGTCCAAAATTACTAGGGAAACCAACTACTATTATAGAATGAACTATTCCCTGATATGTTTAAATACATATTTAAAAAACAACCACTGTGTTGATTACGCTTTTCAAAAATACTGTGTATTCCTCCAAAATAAATGGAAATTTAAAATCTTAACATAAACAAGGACTTCCCTGGTAGCTGAGACGGTAAAGCATCTGTCTACAATGCGGGAGACCCAGGTTCAACCCCTGGGTTGGGAAGATCTCCTGGAGAAGGAAATGGCAATCCACTCCAGTACTATCGCCTGGAAATTCCAATGGACAGAGGAGCCTGGTAGGCTACAGTTCACCAGGTTGCAAAGAGTCAGGCACGACTGAGCGACTTCGCTTTGCATCATCTATGCCATTGCCACAATCATTAACACATGTAACAAAACTTTCATAATGATTTTAAAGATAGGTAGAGATAAACTATACTAGGTTAAATAGTTATTAGATAAATTTATGGGCATTCACATATAAAAATAACTATATCAATGGTTGGTTTTCATTTTAAAATGACAAGAATTAAAACATTAAATAAGGAAGACAATGCTTTCGATAATGTCAAGTTCTATAATTAAACTAAATTTTTACCATACTCTCACAGACACACTATCTCTTAATTCTGTTTTAAACATATTTCTATTGGATTTTAGTGAGCATGGAAACCATTTTTGCATTTTAGTAAAATTTTCTTTTGTTGGACTATTATATCTTTCGATCTTCTATTTACACGATCCCCTTATTCCAAAAGCGATTCTGAACAGATCAGTGCACTTTAGTTAACATAAATGGATCAAATACATTAATTTTAAATGGGTTTTATCATGATTAATTTAATTAACAGACTTTATATTTTAGAGCAGTTTCAGCTTTAAGACAAATTGAGCAAAACATACAGATTTTCCATATACTCTCTCCTCCATACACACAAATTCCTTTATCAATAACATTTTCCAATAGTGTGATACATTTGTTAAATTGTATGTACCAATATTTATATTATTGATACATTATTATTAAGAAAGAATGAAACTTTATTTTGGAGTTCACTCTGTTAAAGTTGTATGGGTTTTGCCAAATGCATAATGTCACATATCTACCATTACAGAGTCACAGGGAATAGCTTCACCACCCGGAAAAATTTCCTGTCCCCACCTATTCATCCCTTCCTTCTTTCCCCTCCCACACAGCCCCTAGGAACTGATGACCTTTTTACCATCTCCATAATTTTGTCTTTTTCAGAATGTCAGAGTTGGGGATAAGAGTATGTAGGCTTTTCAGATTAAGTTCTTTTATTTAATATTATACATTTATCCATGTCTTTTCTTGGGTTAAGAGAATATTTTCTTTCAGATTTATTTATTTAAATTTGATTTTTTGGAAATAAAGCCTGTCACTGTTTCTATTTTTTCCGTATCTTTTTGCCATGAAGTGATGGGACTGGATGCCATGATCTTAATTTTCTGAATGCTGAGTTTTTTAAGCCAGCTTTTTTACTCTTCTTTTTACCCTCATCAAGAGGCTCTTTAGTTCTTCTTCACTTTCTGACATTAAGAGTAGTGCTATCTGCATATCTGAGGTTATTGATATTTCTCCCAGCAATACTGATTCCAGTTGTGCTTCCTCCAGCCCAGCATTTCTCATGATGTACTCTGCATGTAAATTAAATAAGCAGGGTGACAATATACAGCCTTGATGTACTCCTTTTCCTATTTGGAACCAGTCTGTTGTTCCATGTCCAGTTCTAACTATGGCTTCCTGACTTGCACACAGATTTCTCAAGCGGCAGGTCAGGTGGTCTGGTAGTCCCACCTCTTGAAGAATTTTCCACAGTTTATTGTGATCCACACAGTCAAAGGATTTGGCACAGTCAATAAAACAGAAGCAGATGTTTTTTTTTGAACTTTTTCGATGATCCAACAGATGTTGGCAATTTGATCTAGTTTCTCTGCCTTTTCCAAAACCAGGTTGAACATCTGGAAGTTCACAGTTCACGTGCTGCTGAAGCCTGGCTTGTAGAATTTTGAGCATTACTTTACTAGCATGTGAGATGAGTGCAACTGTGCGGAAGTTTGAGCATTCTTTGGCATTGCCTTTCTTTGGGATTGGAATGAAAACTGCCATTTTCCAGTCCTGTGGCCACTGCTGAGTTTTCCAAATTTGCTGGCACATTGACTGCAGCACTTTTACAGCACCATCTTTCAGGATTTGAAATAGCTCAACTGGAGTTCCATCACGTCCACTAGCTTTGTTCATAGTGATGCTTCCTAAGGCCCACCTGACTTCACATTCCAAAATGTCTGGCTCTAGCTGAGTGATCACACCATGGTGATTATCTGCGTCGCTAAGATCTTTTTTTTTTTAAATCTCTAAGCACAGTGGAGGAATCTGAGGCTGCAAGCTTCAGGGACAGGGAGTTTGACAGAACAGGAATTCTGGTTTTGAGAGTGGTGAGAGGACAGCACACGAGCAGCACATTGACTTTTCATGAACAAAACCACCTGCGTTTTATAATTCTAATAAAGGGATATTCTAATTTTAAGAGCAACTGAGAAAACAAAGGTATTATAAATAATTTATCAGAAACACTATTTAGTAAGGCTAATTAATTATTTCTTGGAAAATGCTATAGATTAAATATGTTAATGAGTGAGTCCGATAGAGTTAAGCAGTCTAAGGACTTTCACACTGCTTTGGAAGTCAGATTTTTCACAGACTTAATTGGCTGGATGTGTGGCATTTGTTATCTTCAAGTCTTTGGCCAGAAACTGCTTTATTTTCAAAGGGTGCCAAAACTTACTGGGGTGGCTTTCCAATCTGATAGCAAATAAAAATTCTTCTAAAATCCTTCTAAAAAACCGAATGCCGTTGGAACAATGGATTTGTTTGACAAAGGTCTTTCTTAAAAATAATTTCAGATAGTAAAGGAAAAGGTGATATACACAAGAATCAAGATTTCACAAAAAAAGATCTCAAGTGGTAACCTGTGTGACTGTGACAAGCTTGCAAAATATAAACCACATGTGTCAGGTAGAGAGATTTGCTTCCTGCTCTTCATAATAATTGAAACTCTGCTTTCTAAGATCAAGTCCTGAAAAATAGCTCAGGACACTGACCATCAACTTATTCCAGTTCTACTGTGTCACTGAGCTTCATACTCCTTTCACTCATTTTCTTCAGTTTCAGAACAGTGTTCAGCATGGCACCAAAGAAAAGCAGCAGTTTTGGGGACTATTTTCACCACTCATCCTTAAGTGAGGAAGTAGAGTTGTTACATTTTTGTTTTGCTCCCATATTGGTTACGTTTAGCTTTTGCGTGTTTGTTTGTTGGTTGGTTCCAGGCCACCTATATGGGATTGTTCATTCTGGGGTGTGTCGGGCAGAAGACAGATAAAATGATTCTCAGTTCAGTCTGAACATTAAAGATCACCTGTGGGATCTTTTTGAAGATGCCACTCATCAGGATTCGCATCCACACCTGCTGAAGTACCTGATCCGACTCAAGGCTGACACATCACTACTTGTAAAGGCCGCTGTGGGGTGAGAACTGAGCCCTGAAGGAGAGCTGCGCACAGCTTCAAGAGATCACTCACGACAGCTGGCAAAGGCGCCAAAGAATGAGGAGACTAAACACATTTCTTTAAAAATCCTCCCTATCACAGCTTCGGTGAATTTATCCGACTTTTGGTTAGCCTATGCTTATAAAAGAAACATACAGACCAAATAATAATTTCATGCACTTGAAAAGATAACAGACAAAATTCAAACTGGCCTGCCACCATTGCAATTAATATCTAACTCCCAATACCAACAGTCCCATTACTACGTATGCTTTGATAGCTTCACCTTTGAAATGAATTAATTGAACATTCTACTGCCACTGACAATAGGAAATTTCCTATAAGTGATAATATGGATAAATTTATAGACAAATCAACAGTGACATTTTTCTGCAATCCCTCCCCTCCAACTAACATTGCATAAACTGATATAACTTATTATAATTGGTAAACTCTTCCAAAACTTATATTTACTATCCCAGTACAGGTAGTCAGTTCAGCCACCTAGAACAACAGCTCCATCATTCAATTGTACTGATTGGGATGATTCGTTATTTAGAAATCACACATTTTACCAGACATCAGTAACATATATATAAACATGTTATAATCATTGTTTCTGAATTAATATCTTTTCAAAAACAAGTTAAAATCATCTCATATATTTAATATCGTATAGAGTTTGATAGTTGAGTCAACCCCCCTTTTCTAGAATACTGACTTACCTGGCTCCACACAGGTTCTCTAAAATTACTAACTTTAGCACCAACAACATATACATTTTTCTAGGTGGGCATTTTGGTCAGACAAGCACCTACCTGATTGATTCTAAGGATACAAATTTGCATTTAGTCAAGAGCAGATCCAGATAAAAGAATGTAATCTCAAACTGCTTATTATCAAATGATACACCTGTACTTTTCAGTTATAGTAATGCTATCCCTAGTTTAAGGAAAATGGTGTAAGTGCTTTGCTTTCTGATGGCTTGGCTTTTTAAAAGGATAAACAACAGATATACAGAAGAATGGAGAGAGTGCTTGTCATTCATAAAATCCTCCAAAGATATTACTAAACTTTAGATAAATTTGGATAATAAGCAGTTTGAGATTATTATATTTTATTTGGGACCTGCAGTACTCTTGCTTCAGAAATTCCATGGACAGACGAGCACGGCAGGCTACAGTACATGGGGTTTCAAAGAGTTGAACATGACTTTGTAACTAAATAGCAGCAACAGCATCTTACTATGAGGGTTCTCTTAGAGTGTTACCCCGTAACAGGCTCTGAGTGCATATCTGCAAGAGAAGGGGGTGGCTGATGGGGAGGAAGATGGTTCTAAAACAAAGATCTTCATGACATTGATTTTTTAAAGTTGCTATTTAAAAGAACACTGCTCGACATCCTATCTTCCATTTATAATGACATGCAGGCAAATTTTCACATGAAGTACAGCCTTGGCTAATAAGAGAAATTAAAATATTTAGTTCACAAAGCCTCATGACTGTGTTCTGCACTTTATTTTTTCCATTAGAAAGTCTCAAGCCTACCATCTACTTTAATTTATGCTTACATCTTAATACATTCTAGTCTATGGTTATTTTATGTCTCAAATTTTACTTTTATATTTATCACAGACCCTATCAAATCTTTGGGTAAAAGAAAGTAAAATCTTTTCTTTCTGAACTCATTTATTATAGTTCAGTTCAGTTGCTCAGTTGTGTTCAACTCTTTGAGACCCATGAACTGCAGCACTCCAGGCTTCCCTGTCCATTACTGTCTCCTAGAAATTGCTCAAACTCACGTCCATTGAGTCAGTGATGTTATAGTTTTATTGTAATAGAGTTTATCATAATATAAATTATAATATAGTTTATTATAGTCATGTCAATCACAGATATAAACAAAGATAATATAGTCCCTAAAACTAAATTACAATGCATATAGAATTCACTATTTATGTATTTATCTCTAAACAATGCAAAGTTAACAATTTAACTTTCCACACACTTAAGCTAAATTTATAAAGCACACTTAGAGTAAAGATTTTGGATATAGAATATTAAATGGCATATAATTACCCAGCATGTCTGAACAGATTAAAATATTACCCTGTCTTTCTACTGTCAAATAAATATGGAATTCCTTGTATGGGGCTTATCATCAAAGCAAATGCTTCATGCTCAGTGTGAAAATTCAATCACAATTGTCAAAGATCAAGCTGCTACTTCTGATAACAAACATGATGAGATATCATCTTGTTCAATATATGCTTTCAACTTGACATGTAGGCTAATAAAAAATATGAAGTTGTAGTATTTATTTTGTTTCTTGTACAACAGAAGGCTCCTAACAGGGAAGATCAAAATATCCAGTAACACTGACTGAAAATATAGTCAACCCTATTATCTGGAGACAGATTAACAGGTTTATAGCTTGACTATAGTAAAATATTAGCAGCAGGCACTGTATTTGCAAAGGGTTTTAAATCATTACGCATCAGCAACTGTGTATCAATATGAGAGGATCTCTGTTTCCAACTACATAATAACACTGTCTTTACACAACACTGAGCGCACTGCTTCCTGCACTGCCATCCATTCAACAGCTATTTATTCAGCATTTCCTATGGACCAAGTACTACATGAGGCTCTTCCTCTTCATTAATCAGACCTAACCTCTTGTCTCCAACTCTCTTTGAAGGAAGGCATGAGGGAAGGCATGTGGTCAGCTTCTTGTGAGCTGGTCATTGTTCCGAGATACACAATCTGAAGCCAGAACAGATGCTCAGCAGTTTGAAGCAAACTCCAGTAGTTTCCACATGCAGACTTAACTTCTCCATCATCTCACCCCCAGCCCTATATTTCTTCCTTTCTTCTCAGAGGAAGCTTGAACTGGCAGTCTTGCTTGCATCCTTGCCCTTCAGCCTCCAAACTCATAATCACCATGCCCTCCCAATTCCTAGATGTTCCTTAAACGTGGACACTTCCCTCCACCCCTTTGCAACTACCTTAGTCAGATCTCCATCATCTCAGAGCACAGTGGCCATTTCATAGTGGACCTCAAATATATGTAAAATATATAAAGAAGACAGCTTCAAGCAGATGCCTTTTAAGACACTGAGGTAACAGAGACTGTTGTTTGTGGTTTAGTCACTGAGTCATATCTGACTTTCACAACCCCAAGGACTGTAGCCCACCAGGCTCCTCTCTCCATGGGATCTCCCAGCTAGGAATACAGGAGTGGGTCGCCATTGCCTACTCTAGAAACTAGAGATAGGAAACACCAAAATCAGCCTGAACTCATTTCTCTTTTGAGCAATAGCTTCAAACATGTCAGTAGCAGGGAATTATCTTTGACTCCTCCCTTTTTCCTCTTTCCATCCCCAGCTATCCTCTCAGCTCCATTTCCCCTGGTGCCCTCCTAGGTTATGTGACACAGGTCAGCCAATCACTGAGTCTCTCTCTACTATAACCCCCTAACCCAATGCTGTCCAATAGAACAGTGATGGAAATGTGCTATACTTACACTGTCTGCATATATGGACACTGACTCACTTGAAACATGCTAAGTGTGATTGAAGAATTAAAAATTTTTAAGTTTACTTAAATAGTAATTGACTGAAATTTGAAAAGTCATATATGGCTAATGGTGACAGTACTGGAAGGTGCAGCTTGCCTTTCTTCCATACTGCTGCTAGAATTATCTTCCTGAAAGACAGATAAAAACATCACTAGTTCTACAGAACTAACATGTCTTCATAACGCCTTTACCATACAGCATGACACCTAAGCTCTTCACCATCGAGACCAACTTACTATTTCATTTCTATTTTCTCCACTCCTCCTCCATCCAAAAGGGAAAGTGTGAGTCGCTCAGTCATGTATGAGTCTTAGCAACCCCATGGACTGTAGTCCACCAGGCTCCTCTGTCCATGGAATTCCCCAGGCAAGTATACTGGAGTGGGTTGTCATTTCACTCTTCAGGGGATCTTCCTGATCCAGGGATAGACTCCAAATCTCCCGCACTGCAGGCAGATTCTTTACCATCTGATCTACCAGTGAAGCCCCTTCAACAATAACGATTACTTGGTATATTCACACATGCCATGATATAACCTTTTATACGAACTGTTGATGCTTTTTTTGAATGCTTTTTCCTCTCAGGGAACATCCATTCATCCTTCCAGACCCAGCTCAAATTCTTGCTCCTCTCTGAGTAACTGCCTTCCCTTAGTCCAGCTAGCCGTTCTCTCTTAACTCTCCTGCCATGACTTTAGTATAGAGGTCCACTGAAATATTTAAGCATGCTTAATGGCTTACATATGAAAAATATGAATTCCATGTATCCCAGGTAAATATTAATCATATACATAAAATGAGATGATGAGGACAAGTGTTTCACACAAGAGTAAGTAAGCACTCTGTAACTGTGCAGTCTTTAATACATGTCTTATGAATCCCATCTTAATACTTGCTAGGGATCTTCACTGAACATAGCAGGCTAAGAAAACAAGGAGAGAAGAGTGAAAAGATGGATATGAGAAAGGAGAAAAGTTCGCAAGGCACTGCTACCAAAAGGAGGCATAAGCCAGGGGAACTGTGCAAGAAAGGCCAGGAAAGCACCAAGAGACCAACCGTTCAGTAACCCACAGCTAAAGCCAAGCGTGTTTCTCGCCTCCCCTATCAAACTGGCAATAACAACAATCAAATTCTTTAATCAGGGAGTGTGTATGTGACCAGGTCAAGAACAAGAGAAAGCTTTTCTTGTGCTGTGTAACTGAGAAGAATTTGTTGTAAGCAGATCAATAAAGCACTATTAATATGGCCCGCTTCTTAGAGCTCTCCTATATAAAACTCTGAATGGATTTGCTGTAAGAAAATTTAACCTACAGAAAAAACTGAAGGGGAAAAAAACCCTCTAAACTTAATAAATTTTCATTTCCTCCAACATTATATTTAAATAGAAATATTTCAAAATCATTAATGACTTCTGAGTTATGTTTATTCCTAGTATGATTTTCCTTTTATATAAAGCAGTCTCAATTTTATTTCCCTTTAGTCAGCTTTCAAAAAAGAAAAATGCAAAGAAACATTTAAATAGCAAAGGTAAAAATTTTAGTGGCAATCACAAGCAATTCTCAATATATATATATACTGTCATATGCAGGTATTTATATTGAATGAATATTAGGCTTAAATAATATTTTGATGTTCCATTTCATCAGTTTGAGAAACCATAGATTTACAACACAATTTTGCTATTAAACAAAAATCCTTCATTTGAATTCACAGATCAGAGATAATTAATATTTGGATTTAGTTCAGAGGTTGAGTAAATTAGCTCAGTTCACTCTGGGTTTCAATTGATGGTTCAGTTTAAGTTATTGACAATGAGCACATCAAATTAAAGAATAAATAATGTAGTCAGGGCTGACATTTAAGAATAAGTGTTCAGAGGGAGGTGATATATGTATAATTATGGCTGATTTGCGCTGTTGTATGGCAGAAACCAATACCACATTGTAAAGCAATTTTCCTCCAATTAAGAAATAAATTGGAAAAACAAATAACAAACTCACTTTACAGAGCGAGCTAAGGTTAAATCCGAAGGTTTGTGCATTCCGGGAGCCAGCATTCATGTAGTTTCCCATTAGCAACACCAGTTCCAGCAACTTGCTGAAGCCCCTGCTCTTCCTGATCTCTTCACAGGCAGCACTGACAGCCATGATGTCAGGTTTGATGTTGTTCACCTGCTCTTCAAACTGAAGCTTAAAGAGAATAGCACTGAGCCGTGGCCGCAGTCTCTTCACATTGCTCATCTGATTGAAGAGAAAATAGCAGATTTCCTTTAAAATGCATGGTATACTTTAGTACTGTGTGGCTGCAAGTAATCTGGGATGATTTATTGGTATGACAGTACGGAAGAAGCAATATGTCCCCTAAAACTGATAGCAGAAAGAGAGAAAAACCCTGCATATTTTTGTGAAGAATCCAGAGTCATCCCTCAAAGAAAAAATTAACAATTTAAATGCTCGTTGAAAAGAAATCTTCAGTTAAGTGACAAACTTTAACTGAGGAATAAAGTATATGTAATTTTTAAAAGGTAACAGGATACAGATGCAACAATTACAGAGCATTCATACATAGCACTGCTTTAATTTTTGTTCAATACTGAAAATGCTGGGTCATATGTAACAGATTCAGACAGGTCTAAAGAGGGTTTGTTTTCTTCAAAGAGCAACTGTTGTCCGCAAGAACCCTGCTGACTAACAGTGTGTATTAGATCAAGGGAGAGGACATAGGTCCCAATTTGTGCTAAACTGACTTCCTTCAGAAACACAGGGCTGCAGAGTGACCCCCGCACCGGGCTTGGGGCAGTTAGAGCTGGGAAGCGTACAGAGAGGGAGCCTGTCTGGGTGTGAGAGGGCCTGAGAGCATCACAAAGAACAAGGGGCTAGAGGGCCAGCAAGCTCTGGCCTTCAATCTACCCCCAAACCACATCCAAGCAACACACGAGGGGAGGAGCTGGAGGACTTGGGATGTACATTGTTTAAGTTACATGTGAATTCTTTGACCAAACATATTAGAAATTTGAGACAAAGCGGACTGATGGGGCAACACTACCAAAACCAGCGAACTTCAATAACCACCACAGACATCAGTATTTTAAGGCAAGGTCAGGGAAAAAGCAGTGACCAAATATGATAAGATTAAAATAGGAAAGAGTTGTGTCTGTCACAGACTCTAAAGGAAAAGCTAAAGAAAAAAAAAAAAACAATGTCATGTGAAGCTTACAGGATTTCATTAAGGAGACAGAAAGCTATCTGCTCATAATATAATGACTGTTATTTAAAATAAAATATACCATACAAAAGCCTGAACTTATTAGACTCCAACAGGACACTACAGATACCACCTTAAAAACACAGAAAGCTGGGAAAACTGGTCAACCACTTGTAAAAGAATGAAATTAGATCACTTTCTAACACCATACACAAAAATAAACTCAAAATGGATTAAAGATCTAAATGTAAGACAAGAAACTATAAAACTTCTAGAGGAGAACATAGGCAAAACACTCTCTGACATAAATCACAGCAGGATCCTCTATGATCCACCTCCCAGAATACTGGAAATAAAAGCAAAATAAACAAATGGGATCTAATTAAAATTAAAAGCTTCTGCATAACAAAGGAAACTATAAGCAAGGTGAAAAGACAGCCTTCTGAATGGGAGAAAATAATAGCAAATGAAACAACTGACAAACAACTAATCTCAAAAATATACAAGCAGCTTATGCAGCTCAACTCCAGAAAAATAAATGACCCAATCAAAAAATGGGCTATCTAGACGTAAGACAAGAAACTACAAAACTTCTAGAGGAGAACATAGGCAAAACACTCTCTGACATAAATCAGAGCAGGATCCTCTATGATCCACCTCCCAGAATACTGGAAATAAAAGCAAAATAAACAAATGGGATCTAATTAAAATTAAAAGCTTCTGCACAACAAGGAAACTATAAGCAAGGTGAAAAGACAGCCTTCGGAATGGGAGAAAATAATAGCAAATGGAGCAACTGACAAACAACTAATCTCAAAAATATACAAACAGCTTACGCAGCTCAATTCCATCATTTTCAAATATAAGCCAAGGTGCTTATGACCACCTCTCATTTAGCTCCAAAAATCTACGGACTTGAAAATTTCCCTACACATCCTTGATTTTCATACAAATGATAACCATTATCTCCCCTCCCATATTCCAAGGCCTAGATCCACCCATACCTTGATGAAGTGAGTCTGTGTGCCCCAATTTTTATTAGGCAACCCAAACTCCACGACCAAACCTGACTGGACAAGGAGAGACTACCTAATCCAAGTTGAGCCAATCAGATTCCTCTTGTTAAATTTTGGAACACTTTAAAAATAAGGCTCTGAGCAACAGGCATCAGTCAAATGGAGCCCAAATTTGGCACCATGAAAAGTCAAAGCAGGAATAATGGGCAGGCTGAAGTTCAGAGTGGTGAATGGAAAGATTGGCAGAAAGATACACTGGAAAGAGTGGTAGAGAGAAGACCACACCACCACTTCAGTCCTGCTGCTGAGTGACTGCCTGATTCTTATGAGATCTTCCTATACTTCCTGCCACTGGGTTCTAGGAGATTTTTCTATGACCTTGAAATAGATGCCTTTTTATAAAAGCAAACTCTCTCCAAGTATTTTTCTCCTCCCATTTAAGATGCATTTCTCCCCTCTTCTCCCTGCGACTTGACAAAATTTCTAAAATAAGAATTTATCATAAAATCAAACGCATATTCAATGTAATGGAGATGTTGCCTCTTGACAGATTATTAGGTATAGTATAGCTTGCATGTGATGGCATCTCAGAACTGGAGACTACAGAACACCAATGAAGGCCGCTGGATTGGTTGGTCAGTGGCATGCTATTTATCCTCATTCCACCATTCTTGCCTGGAAAATTCCATGGACAGAAAAGCCTGGTGGGCTACAGTCCATGGGGTTCCAGAAAGTAGACACGACTGAGCTCACACACATACACACACATCACAAGTTAAAAAGGTCCTAATAGATAGGTCCAGGTAGAGACATCTAGAATTATATATGTATTTATTATATATATGTTAATATATAATTATAATGGCATATATATGTATATAACAAATTTCCAGGTAATGAGAAAAAACTGGGAGCCAAGGCTTATTAAATTTATTTGAGTTCAACATTTTAAACCAATAAGCCCACTTGTCACCAAAAAGTCTATACTGATGGTCCCATCTGAAACATTCTTAGGGGTTAAACATCACCATCCTTAATTATAGAGTGAATTTTTTTTAATTAATTACTTTATTTATTCTTGTTTGTGCTAGGTCTTCACTGCTGGGAGAGGGCTTTCTCTAGCTGTGGCGAGTGGGGACTAGTCTTCCTTGTGGTGGCCAGGCTTCTTCTCGTGGTGGCTTCTCTTGATGCTCTAGGCTCTAGTCGCATGAGCTTCAGCAGCTGAAGGCTCACGAGGCTCAACAGTCATGGCGCACGGGCTTAGTGGCTCCTTGGCAAGTGGAATCTTTCCAGACCAGGGATCAAACCTGTGTCTCCTCCGCTGGCAGACAAGTTCTTATCCATGGTACCACCAGGGAAGTCCTATAACCAATTTTTTTTAAGCCCTGTTTCTAGATTTTGAGAAATCGGAACTTTCTACCAACTCTATTCAGTAGAAAACAATAAACTGAAAAAACAGAATTTGCTGACTTTTGACTACCCCCAGAATTTGGCTCAGCAATTTATGGCTTTCTCAGTAGATGAACAAGAGATCTGATTGAGAAATCGAGTGTCACTCCCAGGTAACTTACAAAAGCCACACCCCCTTCCTTTTTCAACCAACCTCCCTTTTCCCACTGCAGGAAGGAAAGGAAGCTGCTTTTATCCTTAGATGAATCTGAGAAAGGGATGCAGAAAGAGGACTGTCAGAAGTACAGAGAACACCCCACGGAAGACTGTTCTTAAGGGGACCCACATATGTTTGGCATCTGCCATCCCTGTGATGACTGGCATTTATGAGCTCTGATTTCGTTCATCTGCTATGTTACGCTCCTTAATTTCTCAAACCCTCTGAAAATGTGGTGCAAGAGAACATAATTCAAATCAAAAAAATTTAGCAAAACGTAACTATTCATTCAGGATGGTGGAATCATGTAAATCCTTTTGCCCATTTCCATGGGAGCCAAAGTTTGATGTTGATTCACATAATCCACTCCAGTATTCTTACCTGGAGAATTCTTGGACAGGGGAGCCTGGCAGGCTACAGTTCACAGGGTCGCAAAGAGTTAGGAATAACTAAAGTGACTAACACACACCCCACACACAACCAAACGGCTTTTTAATTGTAACAAATCTGTTTGTTGCTTTGTTGGGTGGGATGGTCATATACAGAGATAACGCTTTTTCATCTGCTTGCTCTCTGTCTGAAGGCCAGAAGATCTGAACCTGAAATGGAATGAGAAAGCACCCAAATTAAGGAAAAGTTCACTTTCTGCTTCCCAATTCACCAAAAGGCATAATTAGACAAAATCTGCAGTCGAGGCCAAATATTTAGGGTCACCACTTTCCCAAAGAGGATAAAAGAAACTTTCAAAGTACTAGCTTCCCTCTGGAACTTTCTTCCCAAAAATGTATGATCTGGGATCATATGAAAATGAGGGCTCAGGAGTCGACCTTTGGAGCTCAGCAGTGTTCCACGTAAGGGCCAAAGCACTTCTGAATCCCTGGCTACTGTTTCTCAGTCCAGCGTCTGTCTAGACGGAAGACTTCGCTCTGCAGAATCTAGGTTGGTCCTTGCTGCGATTCCCATTGAACTGAGCAACATGCAGCAGAAATCTCAGGATGATGTGGTCAGTGCTTTTGGGGGGTGATGAGTGGAGGCTTGAAGAGCAGAAGTCAGGAAAGGCTTCAGAAGAGATGAATATTCAAAGTCAAACGAACCTGCGAAGTCCCCGTGGATGTTTTCATGGCGAGCTGCAGAGCAAAGTTACCCCACCTCAAGGATGTATGTTCCCTCTTTTAGTGGGGAGACAGACAAAATATTCTGGGGGCCAGATTCAGTTTGTGGGCCTTCCAGTGTACGTTCCCCACTCTGAAGGTGGCACAGGAGGCATTTTAGGGAGTCAGACAGCATCCACAAAACACGAAGTCAAGAAAGGGTAGGTATGTCTGAGGAAGGTGCAGAAGAGTGGGCAGCTGGCTGCAGTGTTTCAGGGGGTGCAGGAGAGAAGATGACAGTGGTTGGCTGGGATTGGGGAAGCCTTGGAAAACTACCATAACTAATGCTAGATTCTATCCTGAAACATGCAGATATGCAGGCCAGACATGTCTCTAAGCAGGGGGATGACATGAAATGATAATTGCCACCAGGGCTGAGGAGGAGAGAGGTTGGAGGCAGAAAGACTGGTGGGTGATGTCAGGGACAAGGAATAGGGATTGTGGCCATTGGGGTGGAGTAAAGGGTAGGTATGTCTGAGGAAGGTGCAGAAGAGTGGGCAGCTGGCTGCAGTGTTTCAGGGGGTGCAGGAGAGAAGATGACAGTGGTTGGCTGGGATTGGGGAAGCCTTGGAAAACTACCATAACTAATGCTAGATTCTATCCTGAAACATGCAGATATGCAGGCCAGACATGTCTCTAAGCAGGGGGATGACATGAAATGATAATTGCCACCAGGGCTGTAGAGGAGAGAGGTTGGAGGCAGAAAGACTGGTGGGTGATGTCAGGGACAAGGAATAGGGATTGTGGCCATTGGGGTGGAGAAGATGGGTTCAAATTAAGGGATATTTCTGAGAAGAGATAAAGTTTAGATGTGGGAGAGAGAGAAGAAGACATTAGGAACAGGCCTAAGGTTTTCAGCTTTAGGAAATGCTTTGGTGAAAATACGAATAAAGGAACAAAGGGAGAGGGCTCATTTCTGTTTGGGGTAAATTCAGTTATAAGTACCTGAGGTTTAAACAGGTGGCAATATTTTTTTCTTCTCCCTCTTTATGTATTTTTAACCTTTAAACATCCCAAACTTATAGAAAAGCTGTAATTACAGTACAAAGGAAAAATAAAACTTTTACCCCTTTAACCCTATTAATTATGTCTAAGTAAATTGCAGACCTGATGCGCCATCAGTTCAGTCATGTCTGGCTCTTTGTGACCATAACTGTATATAGAGAATACAAAATTCTGTAGTATGTACTTCCTAGAAACAGGAACATTCTCGCACATAAGTAGAAGATAGCCACAAAATTAGGAAATTAACTTGAGACACTGCCCATGTGCCTGTGCACGCGGGCTCAGTCGTGTCTGATGCTCTGCGACTCCGTGGACTGTACCATGGCCCACCAGGCTCCTCTGTCCATGGGACTCTCCAGGCAAGAATACGGGGTGGGTTGCCATGCCCTCCTCCAGGGGGTCTTCCTGGCCCAGAGGTCGAACCCACGTCTCCTGCAGCTCCTGCACTGGCAGGCGGGTTACCGCCATCTAGTCCTCCACTCTCAGTCAAGTTTTGCCAAATGTCCCTTCAGTCATTTTCAGCAAAAGGATCCTGTCCAAAACCCCAAGCTCCATTTCGTTGTCAGGCCTCCTTCTGTCTGGGACCACGCCATGGTCTTCTCTGGCCTTTCTCATCCTGGAGTCTTTTGAAGATTATGAGTTTGTTATTTTGTTGTATGTCCCACGATTTGGGCTTGTCTCTTGTTTCCTCTTGATGTGAGATTCAGCTTATGTGTCTTTGGCAGGAAAATCACCTGCTTCTCACTGCAACATATCAGGTGATTTCAGTTTATCCCATTACTGATGATATTGGTTTTGATTGCTTGATTAAAAGTGGTATCTGCCAGTTTTCTTCACTTTAAAGCTGTGCTTCTCCCCTATGTAATAAGTAAATTTGCTATTTCTCATCAAACTTTCAATTTATTCATTCATTAATTTATATCAGAATGGGTTCATGATTTCTTTACTCAGTTGGTTATAATCCATTACTATCATTATTTATGGATGTCCTTAAACTAACCCAGATTTAGCCAGTGGCAGCCCCTTTAGGCTAGTTTCCATGTCTTTTTTTGACATGAACCTACCATTCCTGAAACACTTCCTTGCTTCCTGGCATAAATAAGATCTTCCAGACTCATCTTGTACTTTCCCTACCAGCCCTGAAATCAGTCATTTCTCTAAGGATCCTTGGTTCCTTTTGATGAAAGAACATTTAGGAGGTACATTCTGAGAGCTGGATGTGCTCAGACGAATGGTTCCAAGCCGTTTCCCTGTACAGAACTAGGGAATACATGTGTGTGTCTACACCTATTCGGGCTTCCTGCATGGCACAAGTGGTAAAGGACCTGCCTGCCAAAGCCAGAGATGTCAGATAACGCGGGTTTGATCCCTGAATTGGGAATATCCCCTGGAGGAGGGCATGGAAACCCTCAAGGATTCTTGACTGGAGAATCCAGGGACAGAGGTGCCTGGAGGGCTACAGTCCATGGGGCTGCACAGAGCTGGACATGACTGAAGCGACTTAGCATGCATGCACACAGACCTATACACACACAGAGATTCTTATACACATTTATATCTATAGTTTCATTTATTTATTTATTTTTTGGCCATATCATGCAACTTGTGGATTCTTAGTTCCCCCACCAGAGATTGAATCTGGGCCATGGCCATAAAAATGCAAAGTCTTAACCACTGGACCGCCAGGTAATTCCCCATGTCTCTATTTTTTTCATCTCTTCACATTTTTGATACACACTGTTACTGCTGATTCCAATCAAATAGCACGTGTTCGTTCTAATTTTCTCTGTTTCCCTATCTGTAAGTCCATTCTTCAATAGTAAAAAAACAAAACACCAAAGAAACTGGCTCTCTGGTCACTTTTGGTGAGTCAACCCGTGTAACCCAAACCCCAGCTCTCCTTTGTCCCCGGCCCTGCACAGGCGTCCTCCAATACTTCCTGTGGGACCGCCTCCCGTGGGCACCCTGCTCAAGCTCCCATAGCCCAGTCTGGGGTCCACCCCCACCTCACTTTAGATTCAGACACCTACCTTGTTCTGCCCCCACTTAACCGCTTTAGGACCAAACTGTGCAGAAAAAAGAGAAGGGAACAGAGGCAAGGGGAAGAGAAAGAAAAAGAGGAATGTAAAATACAGGCTTAGCCTAAAGGGGAAAGGAATTCACAGCCATAGGGACTCCTCTCGAATTTAAGGGAAGTGAATTCATTCCTCTGGGCCAGAACAGTGTCCCTAGGAGCACCAGGAAAAACAGAAGTAGAAATCACTAACTGTTACCTGGAATAGGCTTCTATGAACCTCACATTACCCACCCAATGATTAGTTTTTGATCCATTTCACAGACTTGTATATTAACAATTAAAGACAAGTTTGCTGGAAAGGATGGTGATACAATGGCTTTTTCTGGTGTTACAACTGGACATGACATCTCCTTGACATTTCAACCAATAGATCATTTGAAAAAGAAATATGAGCACTTAATGTTGTCAAAAACCTTCCATTGATACTTTCTGGTACGATCAATAACATGTCAACATCAAAACTTGCAGAATGGTTGTCATTGTCTTGGAGAAAGCTACAGAGACGGTGGTGACACTGTCTTAAAAATCGCTCCATAGGGGCGGGAGAGGGGAGGCGGGGATCGGGATTGGGATTTCATGTATACTCGTGGCTGATTCATGTCAATGTATAGCAAAACAAATACAGTATTGTAAAGCAAAACAAACTAAAAAATAAAAATTAATTTAAAAAAATCGCTCCATCGCTAATGCTGGGGTTAACCCAGAGGGTGACTTACATGGCAAGCCATAGGTATCAACGACTACTTTGAAAAGTGATTCAGAAAATACAGACACTTAGTGTGGTCAAGTTCCTTTACTAATAGATGCATGAGAGTGCTACATAATAAAAATAAGTCTAAAAGGTTTTTCAGTGAATATAAAAATTAGAAATAATAAATCACTGAGCTGCTGTTTAATTGACATGGTTATTTTCACCAGTGGTACATAAAATAATGATGTATCTCACAATCAAGAGCTTCCTTTTTGAATAGCATAATAAGAAATAAAGTGGCCTTGGTGAAGAAGACAGGAAAAAGCCTTTCAAGGTATAGAATGAGAGAACAAGAGCTGAAAGAATAGGAAATTGTAGTTTGAAAAAAGAACAGAGGTGTTTCAGAGGTGGGGTGATTTTTGGCTATAACTAGGTCCAGGAGATGGTCTTGGTAATGGTTTGGGGAGACAGAAATCAAGGTCACTGGCCTACAGGAGGTTAAGGAGCTTTGAGGTAGGATGACTAGTGGGTCCTCACCTGGACACTGATGTAACCCAAGTTGACGGTAAGAACTGGGGTAAAGAGCAAAACAGCAAATAGAGATTCTAATTGCTCTCCATAAGCAGGAAACTCTCTTGGAGGTCAGAAGATTGCAATAAATAAGGATGAAGAGAGGAGGCAAATTTGTTATAAATTTATTTATGAATTTTTGAATTCTTAGGAAGAGCTTCTAAACCTGTTTATATTATGGTACATTGGATGCACTGCAATGACAAAAGTTTAGTCAGATTTTCTGACATTCATCCATCTTGATACCAAGTAAGATTCCTAGGGAATTCAACCTTCATAGAGAACCATGGACTAAACTGAACAGACCTATGCAAATATCTGAGTCTGGGTATTTCAAAATTCCACATAATTAATGTCTTGAACCAATTCCTGTATAAATGTGGAATTCAACAAATAGCCCAGTAGTTCAATGCAATCTATCAGAAATGCCCATTCAGATGGAGACATATTTGCATATTGACCAGTAACGCCAACAGTGGCTTATCGACTTGATGGTTGCTATTTAAAGGCATAGGAAAAAAGACAAATATAGCATTTGAAAGCCTGAGACCATTCTATACTTATACCATTAATATTCCCTTGCCACTTTGAAAGTTAAACCACTGGTAAGGAGATAAGTTAGTTGGGCTACGTCATAAATTAACTTCAAACAGCAAAGCCAACTAAGTAAACTCAACTTTAGAAATGATCTCTTGGCTCAGACTTCAACAGTGAGGTGGCAGTAGGTTAATCCTTAGCTTACTGGAGGTCAAAAACAGCGAGGCAGTCCTGAATGTTAGAGAAAGCATCCAAGAAGGTGTGCTTGTGTGAAGGTATTTGGAATAAATAAATAGTGAGGGCATGGTTATAAGAAAAGGGACAAATTAAATCACAGCATGAGATTCCATGAGATTCCACTCAGTTGTGTCTGACTCTTTGCGATCCCATGGACTGTAGCCCCCAGGCTCCTCTGTCCATGGAATTCTCCAGGCAAGAGTATTGGAGTGGGTTTCCATGCCCTCCTCCAGGGGATCTTCCCAAACCAGGGATTGAACCCAGGTCTCCCGCATTGCAGGTGGATTCTTTACTGGGAAGCCATGAGATTCCACATACATGATATACAGATGAACACATTTGCAAAGCAGAAATAGAGACACAGATGTAGAGAACAAATGTATGGACATCAAGGGGGAAGTGGGAGGTAGGATGAGTAAGAAAATTGGGATTGACATATATACACTCCTGCTGCTGCTGCTAAGTCACTTCAGTCGTGTCTGACTCTGTGCGACCCCATAGACGGCAGCCCACTAGGCTTCGCCGTCTCTGGGATTCTCCAGGCAAGAACACTCTTTATAAAATAGATGCTAATAAGGACCTACTGTACAGCAAACGGAACTCTATTCAATGCACTATGGTGACCTAAATGGGAAGGAAATCCAAAAAACAGGGGCTACGTGTATGGATATAGTATGTGTATGTATGTGTATAGCTGTACAGTAAAAACTAACATGATATTTAAAGCAACAATATTCCAATAAATTTTTTAATTAAGAAAAATAAATTACAGTATGAGTATCAAAGCATTATATACAAGAATCATCACAACCACTCAAAACATACCAAGAGTTGGGGCAGGGGCATTTAACAGCTGTTGAACCTTAAAGGCGCCTCTTCCTAGGACAGCACTGATGGGACAGACTTCAGGGCAGATGATCTCTGGGAGGCTTGTGCTTCCCTGGTGGCTCAGCGGTAAAGAATCTGCCTGCAATGCAGGAAACCTAGGTTCAATCCCTGAGTCGGCAAGATTCCCTGGAGAAGGCAATGGCCACCCACTCCAGTATTCTTGCCTGGAGAATTCCATGAACAGAAGAGCCTGGCGGGCTACAGTCCATGGGGTCACAAAGAGTCAGATCAAATGAGCAACTAACATTTTCTCTTCTTTTCTGCAACCATTCTTTGCATCAGGCAGGAAATGGTCAAAGGAGAGGTTTTGTCTCTCTAGAAAAAAGTTGCATAGGAAATAAAAGTCAAAAATGTGGCAAATGAATGGTAAAGAAGAGCCATTAATGCCCCATGTTTTAAGTGTTATAGGAATCGTCTTAGGATGGGGAGGTTTCTTTTTCCCCTCTACAAGGGTAATAAAGGATCCACCAAAAAAAAAAGTCATTACTGGCCACACGGAAAACACTCTCATTATTCATTTCTTTTTCTGAGAGAG
This sequence comes from Aepyceros melampus, assembly GCA_006408695.1. Lineage (NCBI taxonomy): Eukaryota > Metazoa > Chordata > Mammalia > Artiodactyla > Bovidae > Aepyceros > Aepyceros melampus. The sequence goes on from SJXQ01007152.1 coordinate 129,939, forward strand.
AGAGAGAAAGACAAAGCATTCAAATTCTAAGCTTTTAAAGTAATCGTGAGTTCAATAAGTATAAGTTGCAAGACTAATGTCTTTAAAACTGCCTCTATTATGGCCAATGAAGGAAAGAAAGCGGGGCAGAGGGGCGGGCATGAGAAAAATGAGAAAATGAAAGAAAGTGAGGAAAATAAGTTGAGTATATTCAGTCAATGGCTTTTCTCCCTAGACATTGCTACTTCTGCCCCACGTGAAGGACTGCTGGTGGTTGGGGGTGGGCAGGGGTTGCTGTCTCCTTTCTCTACTCATCCCACAAACACCTTCAGTTCCCTCCCTGCCACCCACCACCACACTTGTGTTAATAAAACAGTCATTCTGGGGGTCTTCCCTGGCAGTCCAGGGGTTAAGACTCTGCGTTTCCACTATGAGGGATGTAGGTGCGATCTTTGGTTGGGGGACTAAGGTCTTGCATGCCGTGCGGCCAAAAGAAAAACAGACCCAATTTCAAATACTCTTTAGGGACCTTTAGCTCCAGCATCACCTATGTTTGAACAAACGACATTGTTTTTAATTTTCCTGAGAAGTTCAAAGTGGTTGGATTTAAACGGCCCCCGTTAATTGGCCCCAACTCAATATGTTTTCATCTCTTCTTTTTTCCCTCTTGTCCCAGGAAAGATGCTGCCCTCTGAATTCCAGCCTCACCCGTCCGTCTTTGTCCTGAAGCATTCTTCTGTGGCTCTGTCCTTTCAACCAGTTCCTTTTCCCCTAAATATTTGTATTATGTAATAGAAGCAACAACAAGAAGAAATAACACCTGTATGGTATTTTTAGGATAGGAAATGTTCTTACATACATAACTTCCTTTAAATCCTCACAACGTAAAAACGCAAAAAACAAAAGAAACAGATATTATTGTTTTCCCACTTTTAATTTTTTAAAGTCTTTTAGAAATATTTATTTATTTATTTTTATTTACTTCTGGCTGCGCTGGGTCTCCAATACTGTGTGAGGGCTTTCTCTAGTTCCAGAGAGTGGAGGCTACTCTCTGGTTGCGATGGGAGGGCATCACATTGCAGTGGCTTCTCTTGTTGCAGAGCACAGGCTCTAGAAAGTAGGGTCAGTAGTTGCAGCAACTGGGCTTAGTTGCCCATGGCATGTGGAATCTTCCCAGACCAGGGATAGAACTCGTGTTCCCTGCATTTGGCAGGCAGATCCTTAACCACTGGACCACCAGGGAAGTCCTGCTTTGCCATTTTTAAATCTCTGAGAGATGAGGGGACTTGCTCATGTTCACAAGTGATGAGTGCCTGCATGAGGACTCTAATGCATGCCTTCCAAATTCAGGCCCATCCGGCCTCCAGCCACTGCCTCCTTCTTGCAACTACGAATAGCTGGGCTACCCATGTGGGGAGAGCACACCCGCTTCCCCAGCCAGGCTGGGGAAGTGCTCAGTTGGAAATTCCCTGTGGCCCTCCCAGGGACCCTGCAGGACTGAGGAGTGGAGAGCTCCCAGACCATCTCTGCCAAGGTGAGTCTCCCCCATCAACTCCAGGATGCTTCATAAAGATAACCATTGTCCAGGTACCATGACTTGACAAGGTTGGGAGGTTCCTGGAAGACCCATCCCTCTGGTTTGCCTAGGCCTCTTCCAGCTTCATGGGCTTCCCAGGTGGCATAGGGATAAAGAACCTGCCTGCCAATGCAGGAGACGCAAGAGACCCAGGTTCAGTCCCTCGGTTGGAGAAGATTCCCTGGAGGAGGAAATGGCGACCCACTCCAGCATTCTTGCATGGAGAATCCCATGGACAGAGGAGCCTGACTACGGGGTTCATGGGTTTGCAAAGCGTCAGACGTGACTGACCAGCTGAGCACACTGTGGCTTTTAGCACTGAAAATTTGACACTTGGGCCCACAGGTAAAGTTGGCCACCCTAAGAAAGCTCTAAGCAGGTCTGTGTCCCTCCAAGGGTGTTTCTCATACACTGTCTTTTATGACTGTATTTCACATTCTCTCAGCAAGCATATATGGAGCCCCTGATGAAGTCAAGAGCACTATACTAGGCCTGGTATACAAAGATGAACACTTTGTATCTTTGCTTTGAGGGGCTTGCAGTCAAGAGGGGAAGAGGGTATGCATTCAAATGAGCATGAGAACTGAAGTGTGATTGTAAAAACAAAAACAAAAGTAACTCTGAGTCTCACGATAGCCACAGGAAAAGAGGATTTCAGGAAGGAGAGGGCGGCCAGGAGAATCAAATGCTATGGAAACGTCTAGAAGGATGAGGCTTAAGAAGAGTCCACTGGACCTGGTCTCTAGAACTGATGAGAAAGTAACAACGAGCACAGAGAGGGCAGAAGTCAGCAGATAGCGAGGACAGTACCAGAGCCATCCTCTGAAATTTGAGCCAGAAGACTTCTGCTTTTGCTCATGAAGGAGTCACTGGTACCAGACTAGAAAGTGAAGTCGCTTGGTTGTGTCCGACTCTTTGCGACCCCATGGACTGTAGCCCACCAGCCTCCTCCGTGCGTGGGATTTTCCAGGCAAGAGTGCTGGAGTGGGTTGCCATTTCCTTCTCCAGGGGATCTTCCTGAACCAGGGATCCAGCCTAGGTCTCCTGCATTGCAAACAGACGCTTTACTGTCTGAGCCACCAGGGAATCCTGATACCAGACTAGCCCTCCCGCCGTAAAAAACTAGAAAACTGGACAAAAACACAGGAATCAACTTCAGACATCAGACAATGGACAACCATCATCCCTGGGAGAAGTAAGCCCAGTGGAGCCCGAGCTTTCTGCCCGGAGGCATTCACTGGATCCCAGTTCCAGAGGGGAACCCAAGCAAAAGACTGAGCTGAGGAGACCGGCTCAAGGGCTCAGGGAGGCAGTCTTCTGACCTCATTGCCTTAGCTCTACTTTTCCTCCAAAGCACGAATCACCACCTGACCTTGTAAATTTGATTGCTTTCATTGTGGTTATTTTCCATCTCCCTGCGATTCCCTCTTCAGGATGTCATCTTCATAAGGGCGGGGCAGAGCTATTATCTATTTTATTCACTCTTCCATCCCTCAAAGGGTGTGTGAAGTAGGTGCTCAGTAAGTATTTGTGAAAGATTGAAACAAAAAGGGAGGAGAAAATAATATCAGGAAATAGCTCTTTAGAGAAATGTGCAGAGGAGGGACAAGGGGAGATAAACTGGAACCACAACGATGTTACAGAGTTTCAGGAAGGGCACTTTATAGAGAAAGGGGATTTACAGCGTGAAAGTCTTTCAGGGATCTTGGCTGCATGTGGTGGCATGCTGTTGGACTGTAACCTCTGAAGACCCTTCTAAGGCCTGGTGGGTGAGGTGTTCAGTAGGGATGAAATTGAGGGAGAGCTGGGGGGTTAGAGGTTTCACTGGTGGTCAGATGGTAAAAAATCTGCCTGCAATGCAGGAGAGCTAGGTTTAATCCCTGGGTTTGATTTACTTTGTTTTGTGTTTTTCTTTCTCCTCTCAACAGGGAAAATACAGCATTATGGTTCAGTAGCACTTGTTACTCAGTGGTAACCACCAGTCATGGTGTTGAAGAGAACAAGGGAGTATCTGTCTGCTTGATCTGGTCTTCAGTGGCCTTCTTCCTTGGAGCAGGTAGAGAGGTGAGTGGACCTCTCAATTATGTGTGGCCTGTGACCAATAGATTTTCTAGAAACAAACATGGACATTCTTGCCCCCCTGATTCCAAACCATAAACTTGGAAGAAGTAAAGTTTGCTTGTGTGAGTGGGCTGTGGCTACCAGGGAGCCTAGGTGAGCATCTGCCTCCTTTCTATACTAAAGAAAATAAGGCATAGTAAGATAAGACATTTGAATGGGCAAAGAAGTTGTTATATATATATAATGGAATATTACTCAGCCATTAAAAAGAATGAAATGCCATTTGCAGCTATGGGGATGGACCTAGAGGTTATCAGGCTAACTGAAGTAAGTCAGACAGAGAAAAACAAATATCATATGATATCACTTGTATGTAGAATCTTAAAAAAATGATACAAATAAATATACAAAACAGATATAGACTCATAGAGAAAACAAACTTATGGTTAGCAAAGGGGAAACAGGAGGATGGATAAATTAGGAGTTTAGGATCAATATATACACACTGCTACATAAGAAAAGATAAACAACAAGATTCTACTTTTAGCACAGGGAACTATATTCAATATCTTATTATAACCTATAGTGGAAAATATATATATATATAACTAAATCACTTTGCTGTACACCTGGAACACTGTAAATCAACCATATTTCAATTTCAAAAAATAAATAAATAAAATAAGACATCTACCAAACTCTCTTGCCTAACATTTAAGGTTAAGTAGAAAATTATCTGGCATTGACCCAACTTCTCAGAGGCACAGAAATGACTTACTTAAGATAATCTGGCAGAAACAACTGTAGAAAAACCAACTATTCCTTCTGTACAGCAGCTTTCCTGAGTGAAAGAGTCCTTCCCTTCCCTGAAGAAAGGTAATTCACTCCCCACCCACACCCACACCCATGTCTCAAGGCTGAAGTTGCATTAAAACTAAATTAATGTCTTGTGTCTTTTTTAATGCTTCAATAAAATGAAACTACCGCCTCTTCATTCCTGAGATCATAGGAATTGCTAACATAACAGGGCACTGGAATTGTGAGGATAGGAATCTATTTTTCCTCCACAGTTGCTAATGATCATTTCTTGCTGTCCCTGGGGGTTTAATATTATTCACATTTCCCTGCAACCTCTTAGTTCAAGTCTCAGCCTTTGATGTGAAACAGTTCATGACTCTTCCTGCACTTCTGTTTTTTGGCCACTCAGCATCCATACACCTACTTCCTGTAACTGTGGTCTGGGGACCCCCTAGCGCACTCATTTCTGCTCCCCGGGGCTCTGGGGCACTCGCACTGCCTTTCCCCACACCAAGGATCACTCCATGAGGTGACCCAGCCCTAAGAGCGCCAGCACACTCCTCCAAGGTACTGTGGTAGTAAATGGTCAAATCACAAGCAATGAAATACAACGAGACCTCACAAATAACTTCTAAGAAAGAGATTCACTTACTTCGGGTGCATGATTTGAGAGGACAAAAAGATGGAGCAATGCCTCCATGCTGCTACAGTGTGGAGCCTGAGATGACCCCACTTCAACTGGAGGAGGAGCAACACAGGCCAGGGAGTTGGCAGGGCTCAAAATCTGGGAAGCCGGACGTAAACCTACCCCTGGACTTTTCAAAGAGCCATTAAGTCTCCTTTTTCCTCAAGAGAGAATTTTGCAGCCAAGAGTCATACCTGCTACTTGGAGATCACTCCAGAGACCTGTTTCTAGACATCTGTGATATTTACAAGCTCTCTTTTCAGCACACTAAATGATTCTTGCTTCGGCCACCATACGTCCCCATTTTGTTAAAGCCATCCTCATTCATTCTTGCAATCTGATGTTGAAGTATAAGTTCTTTAAACTTTTACAGAATCTTCTGTATCTTTCTCTCTTTCCAGTTCATTCACTTTTGATTCAGCAGCAATTTACTGAGTTCTCAGTATGTGTTCTTAGAAGTCATGAGGTGCACAGCAAAGGAAGCAAGAAATGAAGAGAAAAAGCAACCAACAGAGTGGGAGCAAATATTTTCTGACTCCCTGGCAAGGGATTCATGTCCAAAATATATAAAGAATTCCTACAACCCATGAGCAAAAACATAAATAAGTAAATAACCCAGATAAAAAATAAGCTAAAGACTTAAATGGACATTTTGCTATGAAGACATAAGTGGCCAACAGGTATATGTAAACATTATCAATGTTACTAATTATCAGCAAATCAAAGCCACTGTGAGGTATCACCTCACACCTCTCAGGATGGCTATCATAAAAAAAAAAAAAAAGCTAAGTATAACAAGTGTTGGCAAGGACGCAGAGAAATTGGAACCCTTGCATGTTGGAGGTAGGGTTGTAAAATGGTGCTCCCAGTATGCCAAATAGTACGGCATTTCCAGAAAAAATTAAAACAGAACCACTGTACTACCCCAAAATCCCATTTCTGAGTATATACCCCCAAATAATTGAAAGAAGAATTTCAAAGACCTGTTTGCACCCCTTCCTATTCGCTGGAGCATGATTCACTACAGCCAAGATGTGGGAGTAAATCATATGTCCATCAGCAGATAAATGAATAAAGAAAACATGGTCTATACACACAATGGAATATTATTCAGTCTTAAAAAAGAAGGAGATTCTGCCGTATGCCACAACACAGATGGACCTTGAGGTTACTATGCTGAGTGAAATAAGCCAGTCACAGAAAGGCACATATTAAACGATCTTTTTATATGTAGTATCTTAAACAGGCAAAAGCATAGATGGTTAAATGGTGGTTGCTAGAATCTGGGAAAGGGGGGAGGGGAGAATTGGGGAGGTAACACTATATCAGCAAAGTTTCAGTTAAGAAAGATGATAAGTTCTAGAGACCTGCTGTACCACATTGTACCTATAGTTAACAATACTGCATTAAAAAAAATTTATTGGGATATAGTTGATGGACAATATTGTATTATAGACCTAAAAAAATCATTAAAAGGGTACGCCTCATGTTAAGTATTCTTACCACAATAAAATGCAATTAAAGCCACTCCAATATTCTTGCCTGGAGGATTCCATGGATAGAGGAGGAACCTGGTGAGCTACAGTCCATAGGATCACAAAGAGTCAGACAGGACTGACAGACTAATACTTACTTTCTTTTTTTTTTTTAATTAAGTTTTATTTTTCTAGTTTGTTTTGCTTTACAATACTGTATTCATTTTGCTACACATCGACATGGATCAGCCACGAGTGTACATGAACTCCCAGTCCCGACCCCCACCTCCCCCCTCCCGCCCCACACCCTCTCTCTGGATTATCCCCGTGCCTCAGTCCCAAGCATCCTGCGCATTTACTTTCAAAGAAGAAGAAGAGTGAGAGGAAGATGAAGAAGAGAAGGAGGAGGAGGAAAGTGAGAAGGAAAAGAAGAAGGTGGTAAGGGGGGAGGGGAAAGAAGAGGAGGAGGGGAAGGCATGAGGGACGAAAATCCCAGCTTCAGCAACAGTGAGTAATTACAGAAGCGGGTGATGTCCATCGAGATAGGGGAATGTACAAGGTGGTGGAGAGCCCGGAGCACAGGGCCTGGTAGGAAGACCTGGGGGCTCCCAGCATGTCTCCAGCTTTTCCAAGATGTTCCATAAGGTTGTATATTTGATCAATAAAGTATTTTCCTTTTTCTTTAATGCCCTCTTTCAATTTTCTATGTGGGACAATGAAGGGTTTAGCATCAAGAAAGCACAAATTCATTCCGTATGCACAGACATTTATGAGCTTCAACTGTGAGTCTTGGCACATTGGGCCCTGGAGACAGAGTACCTAGGCTTACACAACTTACATTCTGGTGAGAGGCAGACCACAAACTAGAAAAATATAAATAAATATCTACAATGATGTCAGTGCTTACAAGAAAAGTAGAGGAGGATTGAGAGATGGAGGTGATTGCCAGGAGTTGAGGTAAGGGAACTGTTTTAGATAAGGTGATGGGAGAAAGCCTCTCTGAAGAAAAGGCCATTTCTGTAGGAACATGAAGTGTTTTTGTATTGTTTGATTATCTGGGGGAAGAGCACTTCTAGCAGCTCAGTTCAGTTCAGTTCAGTCGCTCAGTTGTGTCCTACTCTTTGCGACCCCATGAATCGCAGCACGCCAGGCCTCCCTGCCCATCACCAACTCCCGGAGTTCACTCAGACTCACGTCCATCGAGTCAGTGATACCATTCAGCCATCTCATCCTCTGTCGTCCCCTTCTCCTCCTGCCCCCAATCCCACCCAGCATCAGAGTCTTTTCCAATGAGTCAGTTCTTCACATGAGGTGGCCAAAGTACTGGAGTTTCAGCTTCAGCATCATTCCTTCCAAAGAAATCCCAGGGCTGATCTCCTTCAGAATGGACTGGTTGGATCTCCTTGCAGTCCAAGGGACTCTCAAGAGTCTCCTCCAACACCACAGTTCTAGCAGAGGGAACAGCAAATGCAAAGACCTCAAGGCTGACTTCTCCACCAGGCCCAGGAGACACAGGGCCACAATTCCTTTAGGAGCTGATGATAATGTTTTAGTTCCTTTTAAAATTGGAAAGAAAAACATAAATTTTCAGATCAAAGGGACTATTTTAATATGTAACGTTAATCCATTCCTCCTTATACCCATGCAGTCATAAAATTTAATTTGAAATTTTTAATGGAAGCACCTGTTATGATGCAGGCTTGGGCCCTACGATGCAGGAAAGAACTGATCTTGTTGAAGGAAAAAGCAAGACTTTGTGACCAGGCACATCTGAGTGGAGGGAGAACTAGAAGTCAATTCAGAGAAGCTGGTTAAGCGAACAGGCAGGTAGAGTCTAGAGTCCTGGCTTGAAGTTGAGAGTTGAGGGATGAATTGCTAATAAGGAAAGAAGAGACCAAGCAAAAATTCCAGGGCTCAGAAGTTTTGACACTTCGTTGAAGTCTGCAATTGCAACATTGGGCCTTTGTGGCCTTCTCAAGCCAGTGGCTCCTATTGAGTTTTTAGCTTTTCAACAATGGAAACCAGTTACTTCTTCTGGGGGGGGGGTAGGCATAGCTGTGTTATTTCCACAACTAAGCGAAACAATAACCCCTCCCTCTTGGTCTTCCCTCCCATCCTCCCATCCCATCCATCTAGGTCAGCACAGAGCCCGGAACTGAGCTCCCTGTGTTACACAGTAGGTACCTGCCAGCTATCTGTTTTACACATGGCGGTGCACATTCCTCAAATCCCAATCTCCCTATTTGTCACTCCTTCTCCCGCAGATGACCACATATCCATTCCCTACATCTGGGTCTCTTTTCCTGCCCTGTGAATAGATTCAACTATACCTGGTGGCTCAGCGGTAAAGAATCCTCCTGTGATGCAGAACACACAGGAGCTGTGAGTTTGATTGCATGCAGGGGTCGGGAAGATCCCCTGGAGGAGGCCACGGGAACCCACTCCAGTATTCCTGCCTGGAGAATCCCATGGACAGAGGAGCCTGGCGGGCTACGGATCGCAGAGGCAGACACGACTGAGCACGCAGGCATGCATACCATTTTGGAAACAAAGACTTCCTGTGGGCTTCCAACTCCACCCAAATTTTGAGACTCAGCTGCTAGGTCTAAGCTTGGTATTTCCCTTCTGACCTTCCACCTGCTTCATTTGTGGAGTAGAATAACTTAGAACAGAGTTGAAGTACTTTGCAATATCCAAATGCCATAAAAACGTGTCTTGTTGTCATTGTAGTGAGTAAGAAGAAGTAATAATGTCTCTACCCGGGGATGGACTTTGGCTGAGAGACAAATGACATTTCTTGCTGGCGCGTCTGCCTTGTGTCCAGGCCCAGCACATTCAGGAATCCCTCAGCCACAACCAATATTTCAAGAAGGATTTGTCACACCGTGTTGTGAACCCATAAAGTTTATGACACGGCTTGTAGCTGCTCATTTACTAATACCGGGATATTTAAAGCTCTTCATAGCGAAGGCCTGGGCCACTTGCTGCCTCGCCCCTGTGCTGTCCTACATCCTGTTGAGACAATTGAGGTCACCTCCCTTCTCTTGTGTGCACACTCACATTGAACATGACCTAGTGGAACCGGAGCCCGAGCCGGCCAGCTGGGAGCTCCCAGCATCCCCCAGACCTTTCAAGGTCCTTTGCATAGCTGGCTGTGTGAGCAAGGAAGCTTTTTCTTCCGCCTTTCTTCTTAGAAGGAAATTAGTTGGGATGCCTTAAAGTCCGGCAGGTCAAAAGGGCTCACGGATTTTGTCAGAGCGTCTTTAGAAAGTCACTTTTTATTACATTCTCCTAGACAGGCAAATAGCGAATTAGAAATAAGATTAAAAAGTCACTATATTCTAGGGTTAGAGAAGGCTCTACAGGAAGGGGGACAATTGATTTTATTGATACCAATGGGGAGGAGGAGCCCAGTTGGAAATTTTAACTTTTAAACTTATAAGACTGCTTTTATCTTTCAGTAATGAAAGTGCTGGGAAAGTGGGTGGCAAAGTGTAGAGGAAAAAAAAAAAGTTTTGTTTTAGCATCTTTCAGGCTCCTCTTTGAGCCTCATCTGGGCACTGATGGACACAGTTTCTAGACAGTAAAGTCCACAAATGACCCGGAAAGCCCTCTTCAGGGACTTTTTCAACTGTGGGTTAATATGCAGTGGAAATTCAAATCCATTCAAACCACACTTCCAGAATCCAGAAAGAAATTAAAGTATTGCTTATAGATGGACTTTCAAACTGCTTGATCAGGGAATAACAGTTCTGGATGTCTCCTTTTTTCGGCTCTTTCCCTTCAAGGTTAGCTAGTATTTGCAAGTAAGTGAACCAACCTCCGAGGCCCCAAAGAAAATGAGATAAAACCTAAAGCATTTGAGTCCCACAATGAGAGGCGGCCTTCCAGACTTTACTTTTAGGGCAGGGGTGGTCATCCTCCTGCCCCACCGTTTGCACACACACTAGGTTCTGGCCTGGGTGCGGGGCCCAGAGAGACTGGACGGGCTCTGGAGGAAAACTGCAAAGATGTAAAAAGGGAGTTTGTGAGGTACCAGGACTGCTTTCTGCCAATATTTGAGGAATGATCAAGTGAAAGGGCAGACTTGCACAGTGTAGCTTCAAAGGGCAGAGGAAAGAGCAGAGAGTGGGAATGCTAGATTTCTTTTTTACATTTTTTATTGTAGTAAAATATATATAACATCAAATCAATCATCTCAACCAATTTTAGGTGTACAGTTCAGTGGCATTAAATAGTATATTCACGTTGTTGTGCAACCATCACCACGATATGTCTCCAGAATTTTTAGATCCTCCCAAACTGAGAGGCTGTACTCATTAAAAAGAACATTAACTCCTTGGTTTCCCTGGTGGCTCAGTGGTAAAGAATCTGCCTGCCAGTGCAAAAGATCCCTGGTCTGGGAAGATCTCACATGCCACGAAGCAAATAAACCCATACACCACAACTACTGAGCCTGTGCTCTAGAGCCCAGGAGCCAGAACTACTGAGCCCACACGCCGCGACTACTGAAGCCCCCAAACACTAGAGCCCATGCTCTGCAACAAGAGAAGAAACCGCAGCGAGAAGCCAGCATATCACAACCAGAGAGTAGCTGCCAATCACTGCAGCTAGAGAAAAGCCCGCACAGCAATGAAGACCCAGCACAACCAATATAAATAAATAAATAGAATTATTAAAAAAAAATAATACCTCACCATTCTGTCCTTCCCACAATCCCTGGCATTCACTGTTCTGTTTTCTTCATCTATGAATCTGATTACTCTAGGTATCTCATAAGAGCAGAAGTGTATGGCATTTATCCCTTTGTGTCAGGCTTATTTCACTTAACATAAAGTCTTTTAGCTTCCTCCGTGTTGTAGCATGTGTCAGAGTTTCCTTTCTTTTTAAGGCTGAATAATGTGCCCTTGTATGTCTACACCACCATTTAATCATCAATGGAAATTTGGATTATTTCCACTTTTTGGCCACTGTGAATCATGCTGCTAGAACATAGGTACACAAATATCTGTTTTGAGTCCCTGTGGTCAATTGTTCAAGTTTATACTTGGGAGTGGGATTGCTGGGTTGTTGCTGTTGTTTAGTTACTGTCGTGTCCAACTCTTTTGTGACTCCATGGACTGTAGCCCTCCCAGGCTCCTCTGTCCATGGAGTTTCCCAGGCAAGAATATTGGAGTGGGTTGCCATTTCCTTCTTCAGAGGATCTTCCCAATCCAAGGATCAAACTGATGTCTTCTGCATTGGCAGGTGGGCTCTTTATCACCGAGCCACCAGGGAAGCCTGTGGGATTGCTAGACCAAATGGTAAATCTATATTTAATTATTTGAGACTGCCATATTGTTTTCCACACCAGCCATGAACAAGAGTTCTAATTTCTCTGCTTCCTCACCATTACTTATTATCTTGTTTGTTTGATAATAACCATCCTAATGAATGTGAGGAAGTGTCAGATTTTGACTGACTCTACAAAAGAACTGTCTCACAGTAAGTTCTGTCCAATGAGATGTGTGATGCTGTGCTAAGTTGCTCAGTCCTGCCTGACTCTTTGCAACCCCATAGACTGTAGCCCACTGCACTCTTCTGTCCACGGGATTCTCCAGGCAAGAATACTGGAGTGGGTTGCCATGCCCTCCTCCAGGGGATCTTCCCAGCCGAGGCATTGAACCTGCAACTCTTACGTCTCCTGCACTGGCAGGCAGGTTCTTTACCACTACCTGGGAAGTCCAGTGAAAGAGTCAGCCTCGTTACTTGGGATGACCAAACCAGAAGTTAGACTAGATAGTTATCCTAGATAAGTATTAACCAACTCCTCATGTGAAGAGTCTATGAATCTGTAATACACCATGATATTTGAGGGCCTTATTTATTTTTGGTCTGATGTATATAAGTTAAATACAATGTATGAGTTACAATGATTTATTGGGAGCTATGCAAATATAAAGAGGAGATTGAAAACTGGTGGTCCACAGATTTGACCTATGATACAATTTGCTTCTAACAGAAGCAGAAGTATTAAGACGAGGTGGCAAGAATATACAGAAGAACTATACAAAAAAGATCTTCATGACCCAGGTAACCACAATGGTGTGATCACTCACCTAGAATGAGACATCCTGGAATGTGAAGTCAAGTGGGCCTTAGGAAGCATCACTACAAACAAAGCTAGTGGAGGCGAAGGAATTCCAGTTCAGCTATTTCAAATCCTGAAAGATGATGCTGTGAAGTGCTACACTCAATATGCCAGGAAAACTCAGCAGTGGCCACAGGACTGGAAAAGGTCAGTTTTCATTCTAATCCCAAAGAAAGGCAATGCCAAAGAATGCTCAGACTACCACACAATTGCACTCATCTCACACGCTAGCAAAGTAATGTTCAAAATTCTCCAAGCCAGACTTCAACAGTATGTGAACCATGAACTTTCAGATGTTCAAGCTGGGTTTAGAAAAGGCAGAGGAACCAGAGATCAAATTGCCAACATCCACTGGATCATTGAAAAAGCAAGAGAGTTCCAGAAAAACATCTACTTCTGCTTTATTGACTTTTGACTGTGTGGGTCACATCAAACTGTGGAAAATTCTGAAAGAGATGGGAATACCAGACCACCTGACCTACTTCCTGAGAAATCTGTATGCAGATCAAGAAGCAACAGTTAGAACTGGACATGGAACAGCAGACTAGTTCCCAATTGGGAAAGGTATGTGTTAAGGCCATATACTGGCAGCCTGCTTATTTAACTTATATGCAGAGTACATCATGAGAAATGCTGGGCTGGATGAAGCACAAGCTGGAATCGATATTGCTGGGAGAAATGTCAATAACCTCGGATATGCAGATGACACCACTCTTATGGCAGAAAGTGAAGAGGAACTAAAAAGCCTCTTGATGAAAGTGAAAAAGGAGAGTGAAAAAGCTGGCTTAAAACTCAACAATAAGAAAACGCAGATCATGGCCTCTGGTCCCATCACTTCATGGCAAATAGATGGGGAAACAGTGGAAACAGTGGCTAAATTTATTTTTCTGGGCTCCAAAATCCTGCAGATGGTGGTCGCAGCCATGAAATTAAAAGACACTTGCTCCTTGGAAGAAAAGCTATGACCAACCTAAACAGCTTATTAAAAAGCAGAGAAATTACTTTGCCAACAAAGGTCTGTCTAGTCAAAGCTCTGGTTTTTCCAGTAGTCATGTCTGGATGTGAGAGTTGGACTCTAAAGAAAGCTGAGCACTGAAGAATTGATGCTTTTGAACTGTGGTTTTGGAGAAGACTCTTGAGAGTCCCTTGGTCTGCAAGGAGATCCAACCAGTCCATCCTAAAGGAAATCAGTCCTGAATATTCATTGGAAGGACTGATGCTAAAGCTGCAACTCCCAATACTTAGGCCACCTGATGCGAAGAACTGACTGATTTGAAAAGACCCTGATGCTGGGAAAGATTGAAGGTGGGAAGAGAAGGGGATGACAGAGGAGGAGATGGTTGGATGGCATCACTGACTCGATGGACATGAATTTGAGTAAGCTTCCAGAGTTGGTGATGGACAGGGAAGCCTGGTGTGCTGAAGTCCATGGGGTTGCAAAGAGTCTGACACAACTGAGCCACTGAACTGAACTGTACTGATAATTTGTTTGGTATATGTCTCACTGCTTGGAGATTTTGCAACAAAATTTAGATTTCCTGCTTCTCTTAAAAGATAGGAAGACATGTGACAAAGGATCCACAGTTCTTGGAGTTGAGAAACAGGAGGTGGCCTCACTGACCTGTCCAACAGTGTGCAACGCACTCGCCACCCTCCAACCCTAGCTGTCCATTTAGATAAGTTACTCAGTTATAAATGAACTGTGAATTTAGGTGATTAATGTACCTAAAGAATTTTCAATAAGATACAAACTCTTTGACCAACGCATCTGAAATAGATTTTATCACATTTATCATTTTTCCCCAAATACATACATTTAGTTATTTTGTTTTGTTAATTTTTAAACAAAAAATAACTGGATTAGATCCTTAGGTGTTTTCCTTAGAAACATTTTTACTAAAAAGATGGTGACTTGTCATTATATTGCTTCACAACAGGAGCAAGCATGTTTCCTTTTTTATACTGTATTCCCAAAGCTTAGTTGGCCTAGGATGTTTATTGGCTATTGCTCTGCATTCTCTGCTATTAATTATTGAGTATGTTTCATGTCAAGTTAAATGTGTTGTCTGATACAGTAACTAACAGGGTGACACAGGTACTTGGAATACTGTATAACTAAAAGCATTCATTCATTGAAAGTACGTGGAGACAACTGGACTTGTCTCGTGACCTTAGTCCTTTCAAGGAGAAGATTCCAACCTAAGACTTGGTTAAACATTATCAAAATTTGTATATGTGGGCTTTGTTTTGTTTGGGTTTGGTATGGTTTTCTGGTGTAACATTCCTTCTCTGAATTCAGAGAAAGTCTGGGTTTATAAAATAAATTTTGTTTTTGATAATATTATTATTATATTTTTAGATTTTGCTTATCTATCTGTTTTAGACAAAGAGAAGTGTTAAAAGGGAAAGAGCTGTCCTCTCAGAGAACTATGCTTTTTCCATAGGACTGTAACACAGACTTGCAAGCAATCCAACGTGGGTTATGATTTATGTCAGAGGAATGCCAAATAATACTGGGTCATTTATTCTGTTTTGGGCACAACAATGGGGGTTGAAGAAGGAGAATAGGTTGGTTTAAAACAAATCAAATCATGAAAACCTCAATAAATGTTTTATAAGTGAAATTTATAACTGAATGAATGCCACAATGCCTAAAATTCCTGCTATTAAAGTTGCTGCTCTGGGATAAAGCTTGGGTAGTCTAGAAAGCAGAGGTAATATATTCAAACTTTTCCTCTAGTAGCCAAAGAAAATGAAAACGCATCCTCTGGGAATGTAGGGATAGAGACTGAAGAGGGTTCTGGGGAAAATTTCTTTAGGACTTTGCATTAAAATTTTTTTTATTGAAGTGTAGTTGATTTACAATGTTGTGTGTAGGTATTTGGGCTTCCCTGGTGGCTTAGACAGTAAAGAGTCTGCCTGCAATCCGGGAGACCCAGGTTCGATCCTGGGTCGGGAAGATCCCTTAGAGTGGGGAATGGCTACCCACTGCAGTGTTGCTTCAGTTTTGGCTGCACCTTGCAACATGCAGGATGCTAACGCCCCAACCAGGGACTGAATCCACACCCCATGCGTTGGAAGACAGAGTCTAAACCACTGGGCCGCCAGCGAAGTCCCAAGGCCTTGTACTGTAACTTAAAATGCATTTAGAGCTTGGCCCTCATGACAGAGTCTGTGCCACAAGGAACAGTTCCTGGGCTCACAGCTTCACACACTGGATTTCTGTAAACCAGTGTCCTAGGGAAAAGACAATGCTGTCATTACCCATTTTCTAGGAGAAAAACCAAGGTACCTAAAGCATGTTTTAAGTTATTTGAACATTAAATTACGTAACTCTCTGCCAACAAATATTTGAGGGAAAGGAGCATTCCAGAAAGATGGCCATGTTGATTCTGTGTTAGCTTGTACTTTGGGGCTCCTTTATGTATATCCCTGTTGGAAGAAACAAAAGTATAAACTATTTGCACTGTTGAAGACGCTGGCATAGAGCAGCTAATACACTTAACTGCTTACAATTTTTAAATTAAAAAACTTTAATTATGGCAATATATTTCAGTAATGCCAAAAGTTAAAAAAAAAATGAATAGCCCTCTTTATTCCATTGGCTATCATTTTGGGGGAAATAAAAGCATGATGCTACCTTGGGAGATGGGAAACAAGGGAGCAGTTATATTCTGGATGAAGAAAGACTATGAGCTCCTCCTGTCAGCAAGGGGTAGGTTTGGGGACTTCCCTAGCCATCCAGTGGTTCAGACTCCACGCTTCCACTGCAGGGAGCACAGGTTCAATCCCTGGTCAGGGAACCAAGATCTTGCAAACCTCAAAACATGGCCAAAAGAAAAAAAGGAGAGGGTAGGTTTGGTGAGCAGCACAGTGGGTGTTCCTGGGCTAAAAGGAGTGTTGAGAGGGCAAAAGTCACCAAATATGTGGAAAGGACAGAGGAAATGTAAGGAATGGGTCCTGGAGACAACACGGCCCCCTTGGCAGTTCTGTTTAGGTCGCTCGGAATTTATTCAGAGCTCAGAACTGAGATGATCCTAGATTGCAGAGGATCAACTGCAGGGAGATCCAACCAGTCCATTCTGAAGGAGATCAGCCCTGGGTGTTCTTTGGAAGCAATGATGCTAAAGCTGAAACTCCAGTACTGTGGCCACCTCATGCGAAGAGTTGACTCATTGGAAAAGACTCTGCTGGGAGGGATTGGGGGCAGGAGGAGAGGGGGACGACAGAGGATGAGATGGCTGGATGGCATCACTGACTCCATGGACGTGAGTCTGAGTGAATTCCGGGAGATGGTGATGGACAGGGAGGCTGGCGTGCTGCGATTCATGGGGTCGCAAAGAGTCGGACACGACTGAGCGACTGAACTGAACTGAACTGAAGACTTCCTTTGGGAAACTGATTCTGTTTGCCTTTTTTTTTTTCATCTACCGTATCAGTCAGCTGGGGCTGCCATAACAATATACCGTATACTAGGTGGCTCAA
Source organism: Aepyceros melampus (assembly GCA_006408695.1). NCBI lineage: Eukaryota > Metazoa > Chordata > Mammalia > Artiodactyla > Bovidae > Aepyceros > Aepyceros melampus. Next base: position 147,128 of record SJXQ01007152.1, read on the forward strand.
ACAACAGACATCTATTTTCTCACAGTCCTGGAGACTGGGAGGTCTGAGATGAGGATGCCAGCATGCCCAGGTTCTGGTGAGGACTCTCTTCCTGGCTTGCAGATGGCTGTCAGACTGCTGCATCCTCACATGGCCTTTCCTGAGGAGGAGGAAGAGAGACAAAGAGGCAGAGAAAGTGAGAGCTCTTTGGTGTGTCTTTCTCAAAGGGCACTAATCTCGTCCCGAGTAACCCAGCCTCATGACCTTATGTAAATCTAATTACCTCCCAAAGGCACCAACTCTAAACATCATCACATTGAGGGCTTCAACATAGAAATTTGGGAGGAGACAAAATTCAGTTCATAGCTTCTACTAATTATGTGCCTAATATCAGGCCAATTGAGCTCACAAGTCGTCAGTTGCATCCGACTCTTTACAACCTCACGGACTGTAGCCCACCAGGCTGCTTTGTCCATGGGATTTTTCCATGCAGGAATACTGGAGTGGGTTACTATTTTCTTCTCCAGGGATCTTCCCAACCCTGGGATTGAACCCGGGTCTCTCGTTTCTACTGCATTGGCATGCATATTCCTTACCACTAGCATCATTCGGGAAGCCAATATTGGGCCAGGGTCTATTGTTACCTCTTATGTAGCCTTGTTCCCTGTTCTCAGAGTGCTTGGCTGACCTGGCAAATTTCCATACTTTAAAAACCATAAAAAAGTGGCGGGGGGTAGGGGGGGCAGTTAGTTTCATGGGAAATAGCAAAGAAGGGTTAACTAAAATAAGCCCTGGAGTTCTGTAAATTCTCAGGGTCAAGGATAATATCTGTCTGCTCACCATGGCATTCCCAATAGTTTGTGCAGTGTTTGGCACAGAGTCATGCTTATTAAGGGCTTCCCTGGTGGCTCAGACAGTAAACAATCTGCCTGCAGTTTGGGAGATCTGGGTTCAACCCCTGGGTTGGGAAGCTCTGCTGGAGGCAGGAATGGCAACCCACTCCAGTATTCTTGCCTGGAGAATCACCATGAACAGAGCAGTCTACAGTCCATGGGATTGCACAGAGTTGGGCACGGTTGAGCAACTAAAGACAATACTTATTAAATATTTGGGGAATGGATGAAAGGAGCTTGGATCAGTCCAGATTTGGGCAGTGAATGAAGTTCACCTCAGATGATTCAAATGATGAGCCTTTAACCAAGGGACTGCTTATCGGGATGTGGGTGAGGTTATGGGAGTATATGAGGGCTGATGAGGCATCCAGAGGCTGGCAATGATGGAGAGCCATTACCACATCTAAGGCTGAAAAAACAAGGGGAGGAAATAATCTATCTCAAGTTCAGTGATGTCTGAGCTGAGCTGTATTCATGAAGAGACAGAGCTACACTCAGAGACAAGGCATCAAAGCAGGGAGGAAGAAAAAGAAATATGCTTACCCCTCTGCCCTCCTACTATTTTCCCTCCCACAAGTATACCTCCTATTGGCTGAGCCAACTGTACATCAAGCCAGACAGAGAGGTGATGCAGTCACTAAAGGTCAGTCCCTAGGCTCGGAATCGGGCAGGGAGGGAGGAGAATGGAGGAGACAAAGATGGACAAGCAAGTACAATGCGATCTCAACAGCGTACAGTGAGGTCCGTGTCCATCTCTGCTGGTCACCGTTCTGGTTGCTTGCAGAGATGACTTTGCTTCTTTGTAACAATGCATGTCCACATGGGAGATCATACTTGTCTTTCAGGAAACCGGAAACAACATTTCCTGGAGAGAGTATCAGGGCATCTAGGCTTATCCCTTCCCTCCTAGACAAAAAGTCAGGGTGTTTTACATATAGAATGGATAAACAACAAGGTCCTACCGTATAGGGCAGGGAACTGTATTCAATAGCCTGGAACAACCCATAATAGAAAAGAATGTGAAAAAAATGTATATATTATGTATAACGGAGTCATTTTGCTGCACAGTAGAAATTAACACAACATTGTAAATCAACTATTCTTCAATTTTAGAAAAAGCTGGAATCTCTTGGCCTCTAGGGCATGACACCTGGCCCATCTGTCACTAGGGTTTCTGCTTGATTGATGGCGAGAGATTACTGGCTATCAAATTATAATGTCTGTAGCCTCAAGTGAAAGTGGCCTTGTGTAGTGTCTTAAATGGGTGTGCCTCAGTTTCCCCAGCCATTAAGTGAAAAATAAAAAAGAAATGGTTTAAAGGGTTAATGTGAAGATGAATTAGACAGCCCTTCTTGGTGCAGTGTGCCCTCCCCCATCCCTGCTTTGCCATATGTCACTGTGTTGATCTCAGACAGAAATACTGCTGGACAAAACATTTATATTATGCCAAGGCACAACAAAGCTTCTCATAGATACCCTACAAAGAAGCAAAGTCTCCGAGAAATTGGAATATGTGAAAAAAAGAAAGAAAAATGCCTGAAGCAACCTAACCTTTCTCTAAAACAACAAACAACTGGCGCAGACGGAGTTTGCACCTCCTCGTGTGCAAATTTCTAGAGGTATGACCTTTGGAAATTCAGTAATTCCTGCGATGCTTGGAGTCTGCTTTTCAGGACACTTCAGTGGGAGCTGTATGGCGGCCAGTCCCCGGGGCCCCTGGTTTCCCACAGCAAAACGTCCCGGTGCAGTTCCTGTGTCAGAGTGTAACTCCACACGAACTTGTTAATCCCTTCACCAGAGTCTGTTTACTAAGAGGAGGACACTTGCTGAACCAGTTGGGCTTCAGATGCCAGGACAAGTGTGTGTATTGTGGTTCAGCCATGCTGTTCCTCCCTGTTGTTTTGAGCAATTAGGAGGTATTGTTTGTTTTTTTTTTTTTTTTTGATCCTGAACATTTCACAATGTTCCACTTTCCTGGTGTCCCTTGAATGGGGACTCCTGAATACATCGTGGAGGGAGAATGAGGTTTCCAAAGCTGCTGCTGTAAGAGGGCCCATTCTTCCAACATGAAAACGACCCTTTGACCTGCTGTCAGGGAGCAGGGTTGGTGACTCATGGTTTCTGCCTTAAGGGTAATAGATTTGCACTGGTACATTGACATCCTTCCAAAGTACCTATGACCCTCACTGAAAGACTTCTGTAAGACAATTAGCGAAGGCCAAGTGTACCATGGGGTAACACGGGATCTGAAGCTGGGCTTCATAAACACTCTCTTCATGGTGGTATAAACATTTTATTTTGAAATGTTTGCAACGTTTCTGCTCAGAGTGTTAACTTCCTCTCCCCTGCTTTTATTTTGAAGATTTCCATTTTTTATCAACAGCATCTGTATTCTCCATGTGGAGTTCATCGCTACAATTTGTGAATTTTTCTTTGTAATTTTAAAAGTTTCTTGTCGTCCCCATAACTGTCCTTTATTCATATTTAAAAGGACCTTCCAGAAGCTAGTAAAATAATAAACCTATGCTGAGTTTTCCAGGTACAATATTTAAAGGCAGTCAGTTTCCTCATTTTGTGTGTTGCCACATCAAATGCTTGTAAGTTCTTGTAGGCTTACTTAAATCCATTAGGCTGGACAAAGAAGCCATCACATTATCCTATGTTTGAGCTCTACTTTTCTGGAAGAGCAGGCAGCCGCTATGAGAACTCAGCTAGATGCATCACCCCCCACTATTTCAGTCCTTCTAAGTTCTTTGCCTGTGAAATACCAGGGATAAACCAAGTGGTCCGCAAGTACCTTCTGGCCACAAAGTTCTGTGATTCTAATTCGAAGCTCTATTTTTCCTCTTTATTAAAAATAATAAAGGATGAGATTAAGTGATGGAGGTGAGAGAGCATGTAATAGCTGATTCCCATGGCATTATCATTTGCTGTTTTGTATGAAATGACTTGTAATCCAATAAAAAAGGAATAGCCAATCCTTCAATAACCAAGAAGACACTGCTGAAACTCAAGGTAAATTGGTCTTTCTGTCAATGAGATATCTGACTACATAAAATTTGGCAAAGCTACTGACTACAAAGATAGCAATCATGGAGGAAAGAATATAGGGAAACCCACAGAAAACTTTCTGATTGGTTTCTGCTCCCATTTTATTTGCCCGTCACCAACAATCATGAACTGGAAAGTGTTATCATTCTGTTCCGTGTTATTCTTATAGCATTAGGCCCTACGATCCTATAGTCTAAGCAGGGCATTCCTTGACCTGGGAGTTGGGTAAACAACCTTACCGAGAGGCCCTGGGTGGGTGCCCCATGGTTGGAGAAGAAGATGGCAAGAAGAAGCAGCTCAAGGAAGACAGACATTGTAGAGACACTGGATCAGAGATGACTGTAGCCAGAGAAGGGCTCTGAGAGAAACCACAAGGCAAGTCTTGCAAGGAGAGAGCAGTATGATTTGAGGCAGGTCAGAGGGTGACTGGGTCAGGCAGCAAAGAAGTACATTAAGCGACCAGACAAATCAGCTGGAAAAATGCATGAAAATGGTGGTGGGGGGCAGTTGCTTAGGGGAGTTTTTTCATCCACTGCAGATTAAAAAAAAACAAGTGAGGCCCAGGGAAGCTAAACTGGTAGAGATGTTATGAATCCTAGCAATGAGGCTTGGGAGACAGGGGCTTAACATTCAGCTGGGGTTCAAGTTTGGAATAAATAAGGAAAGACTGGTGACTCAGTCATTATAGGAAGGTAAGAGAAACAGAGGCCACAGAGGGCAGAGATCAGGAACTTACTAAATCTAAATATGACTTGTACTCCCAGTCGGTGTTGAGGTGGAGAACTACGGGGAAGAAGTTTAAGGGAAAGACCCCAAACATGAGAATTTGGATGGAAGGCCTCCAAAATGCCCAGAAATGTTACCTTTGCCAGCTTCTCTGCCAGGTCACGTGCCTGTCCACCTACAACCTTTGAAAACACAGTGAGTCCAAATTGTGACAAAACTTGCTGATCCCAGCTAGGCCCTGGCCTCTTCAGAACATACACACACATGATAACAAAAGCCTCCCCTTTCTGTGTGTGATGGCTGGTCAGCGTCACCAGATACTGATTTACAACATGTGAGGTTCAGGCCAGGAGAGACGCCAGACCCATATCTCTGCCTTGGGACAAGCACTCATTATTTAAAATGTCAGACTTGAAGCACTTTGGGGGTTAAGAGAGTCCCTGTGTTAACTCTTGAGGCACATAGCTCAGGCCTTAAGAAAGAGAGAGAGGTGGTGTTCTTGTCTTAAAGGGTCTGAGATCAGAAGAGGGTTGGGTCCTCTGTTCAGAATAACCAGCGTCTCCACCCAGCTGAACAACCTGTACCAACAGCACTTGGTGAATACCTATTTGCCCTCTACGAAGTGAAGTGAAGTAAGTCCGACTGTTTGCGACCTCATGGACTATACAATCCATGGACTTCTCCAGGCCAGAACACTGGAGTGGGTAGCCTTTCCCTTCTCCAGGGGATCTTCCCAACCCAGGGATCAAAGCCAGGTCTCCCACATTGCAGGTGGATTCTTTACCAGCTGAGCCACAAGGGAAGCCCAAAAATACTGGAGTGGGTAGCCTACCCCTTGGCCAGCAGATCTTCCTGACCCAAGAATTGAACCGGGGTCTCCTGCATTACAGGCAGACTCTTTACCAACTGAGCTATCAGGGAAGCCTGCCCTCTATGATAGTTCATTTTACGTGTCCATAAAACTGGTGGGCTAAGGGATGCCCAGATAGCTGGTGTTATTAATATCTCTAGGTGTGTTTATGAGGGTGTTTCTAGAAGAAATGAGTATTTGAATCCATAGACTGAGTAGAGAAGATTGTCCTCACCAGCGAAGGCAGGCATAGTCCAATCCACAGAGGGCCTGAATAGAACAAAATGGCAGAGGAAAGGCAAATTCACTCTTGCTGCTTGAACTGAAACATCCCTCTTCTCCCGACCTTGGACATTGCAGCTCCTGGTTCTCGGCCTTTTGAATTCAGACGTGGACTTATACCATTGCCTTCCCAACTCTTGGGCCATTTGACTCTGAATTATACTATTGGCTTTCCTGTTCTCTGACAGTTGGTCATGGGACTTCTTGGCCTCCGTAACCTCATGAGTCAATCCTGTAATAAATAAATAAGTAAATGAATGAATGAAGGAGTGCGTGCTCAGCTGCTTCAGTTGTGTCCCACGTAACCCTGTGGATTGCAGCCCTCCAGGCTCCTCTGTCCATGGGATTCTCCAGGCGTGGGTTGCCATGCCCTCCTCCAGGGGATCTTCCCAACCCAGGGATCAAACCTGCGTCTCATGTGTCTCCTGCATTGCAGGCAAATTCTTTTAACTGTTTTTTTTTTTTTTTTTTTTTCCTCTGGAGAATTCTAATACAAACTTTCTTCATTTCATAAGAAATCTTATAAGAGAAGCCCGTCTTGGGACACACAAAACCAACTTTCATTTCCTGGAGATAAGAGGGCTTCATTTTTTTTGAGAAGTGTAACATATTTACAATTGGGTTTGGAGACAAGTAAAACACCCATAGAATTTCTTTTGTCCCTTAATTGTATCTCAACTTATTTCTAGGGCAGTGGTTCTCAAACTTTTTGGAATTAGGGATCTTTTGTACCCTTAAAATTATTGAGGATACCAAAGAACTGTTGTTTATGTGGGTTATGACTTGATATTTACTACATAACAACTGTGGAATTTCTAAAATAATTATTTATTAATTCCTATATAATGACAACAATAGTGTAATTCAAGTTAACACATTCTTATGAAAAATATACTTTTCAAAACAAAAAAAATTAGCGAAAAGAGTGGCATAAGTTTACATTTCTGCAAATTTCCACAATGTCTGACTTACTAGAAGACAAGCTGGATTCTCCTATCTGCTTTTGCTTTCAATCTGCTGTGATATGTTGTTTTGGTTAAAGACACACAAGAAGAAAATCAAGCCTCACACAGATATGTAGTTAGAAGGGAGGAAGATTTTAATAGTTTTTTCAGATGATTGTAGATTTTTTTTTTTGATGTAACAGTAAAACTTGATGAGTGGTAGTTTCTTAAAAGTTACTGACAGTGTGGAATTTGATACCATGTCAATGACCTTTTTACACTGTTATGTTAAAATCCTTGGTTTATCTTGTACTTTAAATAGATCTTTTACTACAATACGATTTTGTAACATCATGTATTGGTCATTTGGAAGATACTGAGTTCTTCAGTTCTTCCAAAAGGTTGACACAATATCAAAAAGTCACATTCATTAATATCACTATGAATCTCATCAGAAAAGTCTATATCAGGAAGCTGTTGAAAGTCACAGTGATAGAACAGTTGTCTAAAATTCTACTTTTCACTCCTAACTACAAATGTTATCATTGCCAAAAATATGAATTGTTTTCTTTGAACTTACAGGCTCACTTCAGTCATTTTTGGAGAAATACTCAAGTCTGAATAATCACAGTTTGTCAGTCATTCTTTCAAGTAAAAATAATATTACATGGAAAAAGCAGCTGTATCAAACCATCTCGAGTGATTTTCCTTGAGATAACGATGTACTTCAGTGTGCAGCACAAGTACTTTATATGTACCTAACATTTTGTCACAAAGAATATATTTAAAAGTCTTGCACTCAAGGGTTGAGATTTAATAAAATTAATAACTTTTACTACTCCATCAAGGACATTCTTAAATGAACCTCTTCTTTTTTCTCTCAAGTGACGAAGAGAATGGCTACTAATACAACACATTTTTGTGCCATTGTCTTATTTGAGCTGCTAAGTTGCCAGCATTTTACCATTGCTTTTAAGCATCAGTCAACATGGATAAAAGGGGGAATAATATTCTGAAAAGAGTTTTGACCTCAAGGACTTCTCTAGACCACACATTATTCTAGGGAGGGTGCTCCCCTGTCTACTACCCTTAGGAAGATTTAGGGAAGGATAGAATTACTCCTCGGAGAAGGCAATGGCACCCCATTCCAGTACTCTTGCCTGGAAAATCCCATGGATGGAGGAGCCTGGTGGGCTGCAGTCCATGGGATCACTAAGAGTTGGACACGATTGAGCGACTTCACTTTCACTTTCCACTTTCATGCACTGGAGAAGGAAACGGCAACCCACTCCAGTGTTCTTGCATGGAGAATCCCAGGGACGGGGGAGCCTGGTGGGCTGCCGTCTGTGGGGCTGCACAGAGTCGGACACCAGAATTACTCCTAGGAGAGTGAGTGTTTATGAAACATCGTCTTAGAATGTACAGTTCTGAGAAAATCTATCTTAATCTTACATTTGAGAGGTGATAGAGATGGAAGTGGAGAGAATACTATAATTATTAAATAAAATATGCTTTCAAAAGCTTGGGCCACAAGGGTGAATCAAATAGAGTATTACAACTTGATGACCATAGTCAACAGTAATCCAAGTTCATGGGAAAAGGCATCCAAAAGATACATATTTCCCGAATTATTTATCCGCTTGATTTCGAAATCCATTATAGTAACCTCCAGCTATTTATCTTCCTAATATTTTTAGGTTAGTCAAATGTTAAAATCAGTTTGTGTTCCCTAAACATCTAGGCTTTGAGGGGGAGATACAGGGCCCTTGAAGGGTGCTTTGTAGCAGAGATTCTAAGCTGAGATTAAAACATAAGTTGTTCTGTCCTTATTTCCATTTTCTGTTGCTGTGTGCTACTTCAAATGATTTTTGGAAAGAGGTAGAGGTATGAACAAATTCAATTAAAAATGTTTTTGGCTGTTGATAGAACACCTATATAATTAAATGTTGATAGCATTGTCTGTATGTCTTTAAAAGGTTGCAGGAAATGTACTCTACTTTGAGGAAAGGCCTAAAGTGTGTTTTCTTTTATAGGGTACTTAAGTTGGTGATGGACAGGGAGGCCTGGCATGCTGCGATTCATGGGGTCACGAAGACTCGGACACGACTGACTGAACTGAACTGAACTGAACGGAAGCATTGGAAAGAGCTGGCAATTCAAAAAGAGGTGATGGTGTGTCTGTGCAGAGTGAGAGTCCTCCATGGCCCAGCTACAGGCTTGGAGTGAGCAGTGGTGAAGGGCTGCGAGCACTCTGCTCATCTCGTGTTAGGTTTAGAGATGCTATATATTCAAGGCAATGAGTCTATGTAAAAATTTATCTAATTTACCATTCATATACTAATATCATGACCAATGCTACCGATGGTAGTCAAAAATCATGGCCTAAGCCGAATTTGATCTGAGCTGGAAGATAGTTCTACTTCAAGTTGGAACTTGAGGAGACTTAACTACCAGTTTGTTGCTGTGTAGTCACTTAGCTGTGTCCAATTCTTCACAACCCCATGGACTGTAGCCTGCCAGCCTCTGTCCATGGGATTTCCCAGGCAAGAATCCTGGTGTGGGATGCCATCTCCTTCTCCAGGGGATCTTCCTGACCCAGGGATTGAACCCGAGTCTTTTGCATTGGCAGGCAGATTCTTTACCACTGATCCAACAGAGGAGCCCATTGGTTTACTTAAGCCGATATTCAAGGAAGAGTTGGTTTAAGCACTGATGCTCCATTTCAAACCTGACTGCTCTGTTTGGTTTTAGGTTGAATTCAAGCAGGTGTTTCAAAACCTGCTTCAGATGGCATTACTTGTCACTGGGAAGCTAGATCTTTCGGGGGAGTTGGCAATGAGAGTTTCATCCTGAGATTTCGCTATCAATGAAAAACATCTTTTGGAAGATGAAACACTTTTTAAGCTTCTCTAAGAAAAGTGTGCAGTAAGAAAGCTTATTGTTATTTTTGAAGGAGTGTTTACAGAATTAACCCCCATACTGTCTTGAACATCACTCCAGTTGTGAGAATTCAGTCAGAACCTCAAAGAGGCGTTATCTATCCATATAAGCGTATGGAGTGTCATTTTAATGTTCTGTATCTTTGCCGTGCCTCCACCTTCTTTGATGAAAAAACCTATTTTAAAATTTGTAAGAAAATATTTAACATAATAAGATGATGAGTCAGAGGTTTTAAAAAGCTAAAAAGGGAAGATGTAGTTAAATAATGCACCTTTTTAATTTTTTCGCTACATCTGACTCATGACATATAATGTATTCTGCTAAGTTCAAAGTTTTCTCTTACAAAGAGAGTTTTATGAAACAACTCTTCTTCAGACCGTTTTTTACTTCAATTATAGTAGCAGATTTTGGAGTTTAAATCATTAACAACCTCTGAGTGAACTTTTATCCAAATGACTGCAAGTCACAAAGAGAACAGTCTTCTTTCACCAAATACCTTTTGTGCTGGAGTGAGACCCATCCTTTTCTATTTTTTCCCCTTTATGTCTCTCTTTGAAGAAAGGTGTGTGATTTGTAAAGTAATGAAAGTATGTCTCAGTTAATGAAAACTGCTATATTGAGCTCATAATGCAAACTGGAATTGCTTTAGGGTAAGCGTCACACACCTCCATTATAGCAGGGAAAAAAGTAAATTTCAGAAGTCAAGATTGTTGTGAGCACTGTAGGAGTATCATGTAGCAGTTAAATCAACCATCAGGGGTGACCTAATCTTATTTATCCCCCCTTTGTCAAGGAGCTGTAATTTTCATTTAGGCATTTTCCAGTTTTAACTCCACTGGACAGTTCAAAACGGGGCGCTTAGTCCATCCACCTAGTTACTGATTTCACCATATGTTACCTTTTTATTCTCGTTATTTTTATTGGAACGTTTTTGGAGAGTGCGTGGAAGACTGTCACCTCCACAGACTTCAGGTGATGAGATGAGAGAGTAGTTCTTTGAGTGACAAAAGCCTGAAGAATTTTTATACAGAACAAAATGTAGTTTAATCAACAAAAAGAAGTTAAGAGAAAACCCTTTTTCCTCTTGAAAAATCAAGAATAATGAACTAATAATCTTCGTTTCGAGAGTGGGAAAAACTTTTTCTCCCCCTAGATCTGGCGAATAGCGGGATAAATTCGAAGAAGTCCATCCCACCCCCGCACGCGCGCCCCCCATTCTTTCCAGACAGAGCGGTTGCAAATCCCAGGCTGAGTCCGTCCTGGGAGCCTTAGGGCACCTTCCTCTTTGCTCTGTGTGTGTGTGTCTAGCTCTCGCTCTTTCCTTCAGTCTGTGCCTCTGTGTGTGTGTGTGTGTGAGTGTGTGTGTGTGACAGAGGGAGAGAGAGCGCGAGAGGAGAGAGAGAGCGAGAAAGAGAGAGAGAGAGCAAGAGAGCGAGCTGTGAGCTGTGCTGCCGCCGTCGCTGCCCTTTGATCCCGACATTAGTGTTAGGGGCTCGGAGACACAGAGCGCGGCCATAGACACCGCCGCACCGGCACTCATTTATTTATACCTCCTGCTGGGAGGGATTGAGGGCAGGAGGAGAAGGGGACGACAGAGGATGAGATGGCTGGATGGCATCACTGACTTGATGGACGTGAATCTGAGTGAACTCCAGGAGTTGCTGATGGACAGGGAGGCCTGGCGTGCTGTGATTCATGGGGTCGCAAAGAGTCAGATATGACTGAGTGACTGAACTGAACTAACTTGAACCATTGAAATCCAGAGAAGAGTCGAGAATAATGCGAGTTTTTGGTTTTCTTAATTGTTAACTGTGTATGAGTAAATTTCTATAATCATTTTGCAGAACACTTTGGCGTTCTCTAGCAAAGCTGAAGATGCAATGCTTTCCCCCAAATCTCACTTGTATGTTTTTATCTTAGAGAGACTTTTGCTCATGTGCATCAGAAGACATAAAACGTTCGTTGCAGCATTGTTCATGAGTGCAAAAAACCTAAAAACAGTGGCAAATGGATTCATAAACCGTGATTCTTATTCATGTTCATACAGCTGTTAATATAAGCCTTCATTGTGAATATTAACAGGGATGAAAGATACAAATAATATTAAGCAAAATATGTAGCTGCTATGTAATATAGCAAGACACCATTTATAGAAAGTTTAAAAAACTAAAAACTGAATAATAGGTTTTAGAATACACACTAAAGAATGATAAGGGAAAATATTCATCATTATTCTAGGGAAAGGATGGAGGATTTATTTAGGAGTTAGTAATATTTTATTTCTTTAGTTGAGTTTTAAATGAAGACCGATGTTCATTTGGTGATTATGGTTATGCCTAACATACATGCTTTATATATGTACTATAATCCATTTTTATGAATAGAGTACTTCATAATAAAATATTTTTAAATTTGATCTGCTGCAAAAACACAGCAACCAAAACAGTCATCTGTTTTGAAATCAGTGTGTATCAGATACTGCCACTGTAATTTCCCATTGCCATCATCTCTGGTCTGACATATACTGAAGATGAAGGTTTCCTTATTATAATTGCATTAAGATGAAAATAAGCAGGTTATATGATGCTGAGAACTTTGTAATATTAATTAAACATCACGGTTCTGAGCACATGTTTAATCATCATTATGCTACCTCTGGACTTCCCTGGTGGCTCCGACGGTAAAAGCGTCTGCCTACAATCCAAGAGACCCAGGTTCGATCCCTGGGAAGATCCCCCTTGAGAAGGAAATGGCAACCCATTCCAGAACTCTTGCTGGCAAATCCCATGGACGGATGGAGGAGACTGGTAGGCTACAGTCCATGGGGTCGCAAAGAGTCAGACACGACTGAGAGACTTCACTTTCACTTTCATGCTACCTCTGAAACTGTATTTCATAGTTATCTCAAAAACATCCCACTAATCCTAGAGCCGTGGATGGTATGGATGACTAGGTTCCATGGTAGGTAGCTCCTGGGTCATCAATAAAACACTTTTAAAGAGAATAATTTCATTCAGTAAGTCTTCAATTCAGTATCTGAGAACATCTGTTAAAGAATGTTGTAAGAAAATTCATTCCTTTTTTAAACCTATTTTAAACTTTAGACTTTTTATTTTGTATTGAGGTATAGCTGAGTAACAATGTGATAGCCTCAGGTGAAGAGTGAAGGGACTCAACCATCCATATACATGTATTTATTTCCCCCCAAATACCGCTCCCATCCGGGCTGCCACCTAACATTGAGCAGAGTTCCATGTGCTAAACAGCAGATCCTTGTTAGTCACCCATTTTAAATACAGCAGTGTGTACATGTCCATCCCGAACTCTCTAACTGTCCCCTCCCTCGTCCTTTCCTCTGGCGACTGTAAGTTCATTCTCCAAGTCTGTGTGTCTCTTTCTCTTTTGTAAATGCATCTGTATTATTTATTTTTAGATCCCATATATAAGGCATGTTGTACAATATTTCTTCCCTGCCTCCAGGTCCATCCATGAACCATCTCTGGGTCCATCCATGTTGGGGCAGATGTCACTATTTCATTCTTTTTCGTGGTTGAGTAGTATTCCATTGCATGCATGAGCCACGTCGTCTTTAGCCATTCCTCGGGAACATTCAGGTTGCTCCCATGTCTTCGCTATTGCCAACAGCACTGCAGTGAACATTGGGGTGCATGTATCCTTTTGGATCATGTTTTTCTCTGGATATATGCCCAGGAGTGGGATTGCAGAGTCATATGGTAGCTCTATTTTTATATTTTTATACATTCTTTTTTGATACAGGGTATTTTCAGAAAGTAAAGCCTTGAATGGCAAACACAAAAAGGAAAAAAAAAAAAATCCCAAACTCGTTTTGGTTAAAGGTATCCATTTAGAGTGAGTAAATGCCTTCATTATCTATTCAGCCTTCCTTAGCATCTTAAGTCTTTGCCCAATCTCTACCTTCTTCTGTACTACTCAAGAGCAGACAGGAGATTTTAACAGAGTATGTGGCTGTCTTTCTACTGAGGCATGTGGAAGGAAATGGTGGAGAGAGTCACTTTTCTATTTCTACCTATGGATTTTCAGACAAATCACATAACTTTTCTTACCCTCCATAAATGTTATTATTGGGAAAATCATATCTTTCCTAATGAAGAAACAGACATTCCCATAAATTCTGACAGTCTCCATTTATGCCCCAGAGTTCTGAATGTCTATAGTGCAGCATTGAGAACAAGGCATCAAGGAAATGGGAAAAAAGAGTACATTTGATGGCCAGTGGGTGAGAGGTACTCCCAATTAACCAAGAAAATCCTTTACAGAAAAGAAATGTGTACTTTATAAAGTGCCACATAAGAGTCTCATTTTCACTGGTGACCTGCCTTCCTATGTCATGAACAATGCCTATATCTGAAGCTGAGATGGAGGAGTAGATTAGATTTTGCTTAGAACAGCCCCAAGTGGCAAGCACAAATATCTGTTCTCCCTCGAAGCAAGCTTTTTTTAAGTCACCTGAGAGTCTGGATTCTCTTTAAACATGAGAATTCCAAACTGACCTAGGTCCACTAAAACTAAAACCATAAATGAATCCCAGATCTGCTTTCTTTCCTATCTTCTCAAAGAGAATGTGTACTTGAGAAAAACTAGTTATGTCCCAGGGTGAAATCTGGGTGGTCAGTCTGGAATGGAATGCACTATGTTTCTTACTGTACTGAGTAATTTTATGATTTATTTGATATTGATTCAAACCCCAAAACACTAGGCACAAAGAAGATTAAGAAGTGGAAAAGGAGGCTACGTGAGAACTGAGACGCTACTGGAGACGCATTGTGCACAAATCACACTGTTTAGAACCAGAAGGAAACCTAGAGCTAGCTTAAGGCAAGCGTGACATTTTAGAATATCTATTAAAAATGTCAAACATGCCAGTGCTTTCTAGTTTCTTTTTGCGACATATTCCCTACATAGTTGCTCTAGAGGCATAGAATGTGTTCGGTATAATACCATTCATCTGAAACTTTGGAAGCCTACTTTGGCTTAGTAGTTCATATACTTCACCAAGAAAAGGAAAATAATGGAGTTTTTATTCGAATCTCTTTGATATAAATGTGGGGGAATTGTCATCTTTATAATATTAAGTCATCCTATTCATATTTATCCTATCATTCTTGTGTCTTCTTTCATGTTTATCAGAAAACTTATTTTTCTTTGGTAATAATAACAATAGTAATGATGACAGAAAATACTCGTTAGTGATATTAGATGTTAGGTACCCTACTAAGCATGTAGTATATTATGTAATCACTTAATATTTATGATTAATAATAATGTGTTTAAAATTCCTGAATATAGTTTGTTGGACTTTCCATCAGTACTTTATATTTTTATGGCTTTGTGAATGAGTATTTCTTGCAGGTGTATAGAGATACAATTTGCCTTTGTATACTTTTCTTCTACAAATCCCTAGAGGAGGGCATGGCAACCCACTCCAGCATTCTTGCCTGAAGAATCCCATGGAAAGAGGAGTCCATAGAGTTGCAAAGAGTCAGACATGACTGAAGCGACTTAGCAGGCACACACAGGCACTTCTACAAAGGACAGTTTTTTCTTTTCCGAATGTATACCTTTTATGATTGTTTCTTTTGAGACAACTATACTAGCAAGTTTATCTAGAGTCATCTGAAATGGAAGTAATGATGGCATTCCCCTTGTCTCTGAATTTAAAGGAAGATGGTTAATGTTTCAGCATAGTGTGATATACCTTAATTTCTTTGATCTGCTCTTTATGAGGTTAATTATATTCCCATAAATATTAAGAAAATAAATTTGAAATAAAACATTTAGTTTTAACAAATGTCTTTTCTGAGCTTTTTAAAATAATTCACATGATTCTTTTTAATTAGTTCATACAATGAATTATATTAATAGATTTTCTAATGTTGAACTACCTTATATTTCTTGGATAAACTCAATTGTTATGTATCACCTTTGTAATATATATATATATTACTTTGACTCGCATTATAAAATTTATGTTTGTGGATGAGATTAGCTGTCGTTTCCCTTTCTCATACTGACCTTGTTTAGTTTTAGTACTGAGATTACAGTAGCCTTATAAAATGAGTTGGAGTTTGAAAATTCTTGCCTTTAAGTGAAATTGGTAGAACTATCTTTAAAGTACCATTAGGCTCAGTGTTTTATTTGTGGGTTAATCTGCTGATTCACTTTCCTTAATGTTTACATAGAATTTTTTAAGTTATTTAGTGTTCAAGGTTTTTAAAATTTTGTGAGATACAGCATATTGTAAAAGAATGTATAAAAACATATATGTAGTATTTATAAGTTAATAAGAAAGTATACATTATCTTAATAGGCAATCATTATAGTGGCCTATAAGCAATAGTGGCCTTCCCAGGTGGTGCTCGTGTAAAGAACCCACCTGCCAATGCAAGAGACAAGAGACCCAGATTAGGTCCCTGGGTAAGGAAGATCCCCTGGAGGAGGTCATGGCAACCGTCTCCAGTATTCTTGCCTGGAGAATCCCATGGACAGAGGACCCTGGCAGGCTACAGTTGATAGAGTCACAAAGAGTCGGATATGATTGAAGTGACTTAGCATGCATATACACACACATGAAATAGTGTGCTAGCAAAATTTAACAATTAGCTCAAAAATGTGTGTATACACACACACATGTGTACATATATATATATGCTTATTATTATTATACAAGTTTATTACTATAAAGAATGTATAACACATAATTTGTAAGTACTAATATACAATAATCTTTTTTTAATTATTTTTTATTTTTTAGTTTGTTTTGCTTTACAATACTGTATTCGTTTTGCTATACATTGATATGAATCAGCTACGAGTGTACATGAACTTCCAATCCCAATCCCCCCTCCCCCCTCCCACCCGACACCATCTCTCTGGATTATCCCTGTGCCTCAGTCCCAAGCATCCTGCATCCTGCATCGAACCTAGACCAGCGATTCGTTTCACTTATGATATCATACATGTTACACTGCCACTCTCCCAAATCATCCCACCCTCTCCCTCTCCCACAGAGTCCAAAAGGCTGTTCTATACATCTGTGTCTCTTTTGCTGTCTTNGATGAATGTAAAGAAAATATGTCTAAATTTAAAAAACATGAAAGGCATATTCAACTTCACTTGTTTATCAGAGATGCAAATGACTTCTTTGTCATTTAATAATAGTATTTGAAGAGTGGGGGGAAATTCCCTCAATATTTTGTATTATTTATAGTGTAGCAACTATAGACATGACACACTTTTAAATTCAATCTTTATTTTTATTATTATCTCCACCATTTTAGACAGGAATAAAACATGAAATCAGTCTGGAAGGTCTGATGATATCCATGGTGTGAATATTCCCACCATGGCCTGTTTCAAGCTGTCTGTATAATTTCTCTAAACATGGAGTTGGGAAATGGCAGAAATAATTAAGCTCCTCATATAGATAATAGTAAAATGTATCAAAATAATTATCACATGATGGTTTCTAAGTACCATCACCAAAACAAAGTATTCACTTTGTTTTGAATATAATTTATTTAATTGTAAGTTTATATAATTTTACTTCTAGGAATAAGTCAGTTTAACAAACAGCTTGTCAATTTTCTGAAATGTAACAATTGGGTTTTGATGCAGTATGCTACCACCTGTAAAGCTTTAAATGATCTGCCTCCACCTCCTTCATCTTGCTGATTCAGTTTCCCTTGCCCCCTGATAATCCCCACCATTTTCCCATAACACATCACTCTCTAGCCTATAAATAATTGACTTATTAGCTTTAATTTTTATTGTCTCTCTTGTTGTCATTGTTGTTCAGTTGCTCAGTCGTGTCCAACTCCTTGTGACCCCATGGACTGCAGCACACAAGGCTTCCCTGTCTTTTACACCCAGAGTTTGCTCAAACTCATGTCTACTGAGTCAGTGATGCCATCCAGCAATCTCATCCTCTGTTGCCCCCTTCTCCTCCTGCCCTCAATCATTCCCATTATCAGCGTGTTTTCAGTTCAGTTCAGTCGCCCAGCTGTGTCTGACTCTTTGCAACCCAATGGACTGCAGCACACCAGGCTTCCTTGTCTATCACCAGCTCCCAGAGCTTACTCAAACTCATGTCCATTGAGTTGGAGATACCATTCAACCATCTCATCCTCTGTCATCCCTTTCTCCTCCCGCCTTCAATCTTTCCCAGTATTGGGGTCTTTTCCAATGAGTCAGTTCTTTGCATCAGGTGTCTTTTCCCCCCAAAAAATAAGGTTGGTGAGGACAGAGATGTCTGCTTTGATCACTAATGTATCCCAAGATGTGAGAACAGTAGCTGTCACAAATTTGAAACTCAAGCAATTATATGGTGAAAGAAAAATAAGAGGCAGAGGAGTGGAGGACAAAGCAGGGAAGAAGAAGGAGCAAAAGAAAAAAGGTGGGAAGGAGAGAGAAAACCTACCATCTAGGCCAAGGAATAGAATATTTCCATGCTGAGTAGTTCTATAAGTCCTTCTCTGATCATTTTCTTTCCTTCTCTCCCTCCCATTATCTAATCACTACCCTGAATTTTGTGATAATTATATCTTTTCTCTTTGTTTTTCTTTTTTTTTTTTTTAAAAGCTGTTACTCCTATTTGTGTAACCTTAAACAATGCATAGCTTAGTTTTGCATATTTTAAAACCTGGTGAAAATGGAATCATGTCATTTATATTCATTTATGGAGAAGACAACGGTGCCCCACTCCAGTACTCTTGCCTGGAAAATCCCATGGACGGAGGAGCCTGGAAGGCTGCAGTCCCTGGAGTCGCTGCGAGTCAGACATGACTGAGTGGCTTCGTTTTCACTTTTCACTTTCATACATTGGAGAAGGAAATGGCAACCCACTCCAATATTCTTGCCTGGAGAATCCCAGGGACAGGGGAGCCTGGTGGGCTGCCGTCTATGGGGTCACATAGAGTCAGACGCAGCTGAAGTGACTCAGCAGCAGCAGCAGCAGCATGCATAGTTTTCCACTCAATGCCATGTTTTGTGAAAATTATCCAAGATGACCCAAATAGCTGTTGTCTATTTCAGCAATATTTTTGGATCCTGACAGACAAAATGAGAAATAAAAAAATGTATCCAAATACGGTACAGATTTTTAAAACTATAAGTGTTTAAGTTTTTATTTAATAAATAGTATACAACTATACTATTTCTTAGTCCGCAAAGTGGGTGCACGAATAATGTAACTTCTATTCTTTTTCTGTGACCATAGTTTCTAGCTTAAGTCCCTTTGTTGCATGATTATAGAAAGCTTGTGTGCATAAACTTATTTAAATGTTTTAATTGAATCAGAGTAAGCTTGGCAAGCACTTCCCTAGTGGCTCAGGTGGTAAAGAATCTACCCACAATGTGGGAGGTCCAGGTTCAATCCCTGTGTTGGGAAGTTCCCCTGGAGATGGGAATGGCAACTCACTCCAGTATTCTTCCCCGGAGATGAGCAGAGGAGCCTGGCGGCCTACAGTCCATGAAGTTGCAAAGAGTTGGACACGACTGAGCAACTAATACAGACACACACACAAGCTTGGTAAATGCAGGATATTGGGGAGGAAAGATTAAGATTTTTTTTACCTCCTTTTCCTTCTTCTTTAGCTGGCATCAAAGTCCCAGGAGACTAATGAAGTGTTATGTGTTTGGGATAAGCACAGTCCTTATTTGACTTCTGGACACTCTCCCTCTCATCCTTCCAGACCGATATCCTCCCATCTGTTTCAAGCTATTAGCTCCTGCTTCTGGTCATGAATCCCTCATTTCTATCACTATGGGCCATCAACACTTTGCTCTCTGCAGTTTGCTCACTCTCATTCTTCTTTACTTTTGATGCTTCTCAGGCCTATAAGTTGCAAAGAGTTGGACACGACTGAGCAACTAATACAGACACACACACAAGCTTGGTAAATGCAGGATATTGGGGAGGAAAGATTAAGATTTTTTTTACCTCCTTTTCCTTCTTCTTTAGCTGGCATCAAAGTCCCAGGAGACTAATGAAGTGTTATGTGTTTGGGATAAGCACAGTCCTTATTTGACTTCTGGACACTCTCCCTCTCATCCTTCCAGACCGATATCCTCCCATCTGTTTCAAGCTATTAGCTCCTGCTTCTGGTCATGAATCCCTCATTTCTATCACTATGGGCCATCAACACTTTGCTCTCTGCAGTTTGCTCACTCTCATTCTTCTTTACTTTTGATGCTTCTCAGGCCTAGAGGACAGGCTGCTCTTCCTCACATGTGACTGAAAACTGCTTTTCCAGACTTTTTCTCTCACCTTCCATATAGCCTACTCTACTCTAGGCCTTGCACCTGAGAGCACCTACCTTGCTTCCACCCCTCAAAATTCCAGATATGGGAACTCTGAGGAGACAGAGTTCTCCTTTACTTGTAGATCCCTAATTTTATTTCTAAAATCTTTCATACTTTCCCACTTAGAAATAACCCAAAATGTGACAGGTCTGGCTAAGCCCAGGGTCCTGTCTCAGAAGCTGTAAGTTTCTAGCTTTCTTGTATCTTTTGATTCTCTTCCCTCTCCCATTTTCCTTCAGTTCCATAGGAATGGGAAAAATTGCCACTGGAACAAGGAGTCAAACCTTTCCCACCTCCAATCTGAAGGCTACCCTTAACTTTCTTGTTATTCTTGGTAAAAACCTCAGTCCATGTCCATGAAATGAGAAACCTGGATCTTCTGGAGGTATGAGTGGGGAAGTAAAGAACTTGACTACGTATTTTTCAAGAAACTTTGTCCCATACATGGATACGGCTTTTGAGTCTGAAGGCTAAGAGTATTGCCTTGTTTCTGGGTACTTCAGTAATAATACCTGTGTCTGCTTGTCT
Source organism: Aepyceros melampus (assembly GCA_006408695.1). Classification (NCBI taxonomy): domain Eukaryota; kingdom Metazoa; phylum Chordata; class Mammalia; order Artiodactyla; family Bovidae; genus Aepyceros; species Aepyceros melampus. The sequence goes on from SJXQ01007152.1 coordinate 167,662, forward strand.
GAATGAGCAAGGACCTTGGTGACCAGTAAGTGGGAACAAAACCAGATAAGTTAATAGTTCACAGCATCAGTGCAACAAGGCAAACAGCTTTTGTAGTTGTTTCAGAAGAGAAATTAAAAATAAAGTGATTGTCAAAGTAACTTCATTTAAAACAATATTACTCAATTAACATTTATCAAGTGTTTTGCACTACTTTGCAAGAAAAAAATTTCATTTTTTTTTAATTTGAATGGTTTTAAATGAACTGAATCACATAATACAAAATGAAATTAATCTTGAGTTCTTTGAGGTTTTTCAGTGTGATTAATAGTTTTAAAAATTGTTCTGGGGGGAAACTGACATTTTTGATCATAGAAGAAATCAATTTTAAAAAAAAAGAGAGAGAGAGACAATCATCTCTTTGCTAGTAAGGTCCAGTGCAATCTTAACACATATTTAGTAAGTTGAATTCAGTGGAACTATCTTTTTTCCTGTAAGTACAGGGTCCAATAAGCCCATTTTGAGAATTGAATGCTATAACATAGTGTAAATAACCAATTTGCTCCATTTCCACTCAGTGTCTAACTTAGGGAACTTTAAGAACAGTGCAAGAAACTGTTGTCTCATACACACACACATACTCACTGATTGCTCCAGACTTTCCTGTCCTTTTTAAAAGTTCCACTACTTCAGTCAGGCTGATTCTTCTTTTTGGTTTCAATAGGGTGTGAAACTTGCCTTTGGAGCAGTCAGGAGTAATCCTAACTGAATGTCACATTTCTCTTCCTCCTTTGCTCCTTTGGGGGAAACCTGGATCCTTGGCGTTGTTAAGAAACAAGGCTGCGCAACTTCAGGCTCTCTTCAAAACCTCTAGGGCATTTAGAGAGCTTCCTCAGTGAATCATCATTAGAGCTGATAGATGATAAACTGCTCAAGAAGAATAAACTGTTAGCCTAAGTATCACACCGAAACCAGTGACACAGCAGTACTTACACCCCCAAAACCTATATCACTCTGCACTCACATCTCATAAAACTTTGTTAGATTTGTTTTTCTTATTTGCTAGCAATCCCTATTAGTCTCCAATAGTGCACCTCACTCTTACATCTGTTCCCTAGAGAGAATAAAAATAGGTTTTTTGTGGAAAGAACAAAAACATGTCCTTGTTACTTTGCATTGAATTACTTTCAAAGGTTGCTTATAAATATGTGTTCAATTTTTAAGTCATATTTTAAATTGTGAGTAAATTAAATTGTATATTCTATTATATATTTATTGTATTGTTCTTATTTTTAATTTAATCTCTTCAGCTAGCAGTCTACATTATTAGTACAATAGAACAAGAGTATGCATTTGGTAGAATGGAACCCTTGGAAGATCAGAATTATAAAGTTCTAAGAGGTGGCATTCACAAAAGTCACTTAACCCTCAAAGAGCTTAAGGAGCAGTTCATACAGTGAGTATGTGCTTATATGTTACTCATTCATTCACTCACTCATTTATTGTCATGACATGACTCAGTTGTTTTCAGCCCTGGCAGCATATTAGCATCATCAGGACTACTTCGTTTTTTAAAAGTTCAGTTGGCTTATCTCCAGTTTAGAGGTAGTTCAAAAATAGAACACTTCTGAGTTTTAAAATTAATATGGAGGACATGAAGGGGAGAGTAGGAAGCTTGATCAGCTCATGGTCAAGACAAGCCAACAACTGATTAGGATCTGAGCCAGCTTCACACTAGCAAACTGGACCAGGGAGTAGCAGTACACACCTTGATAATTCTGTCCCATAAAATATCCCCTTGGATCACATGTCTCTACCCTGGAATGTTTGTCTTCTCCTCTGAAAAAGTCAGTGGACTCTCTCTGTACCTTTATCCTGTTCTTTCCTCCTCGTGTAATGCACTTCTTGGACCCCCTCATTCACTTTGCTTATTAAAATCTTACCTATCATCCAAAACTCTATGAAAATGCCTTCTCCAAGAAGCCTGTTACTTACATAATAAGTATAACCACCTCGTCATGTTTAGAATCAAACCCTATTCCCGCCAGAGACGCCCAGAGGGCTCAAACAAACCTTGTGCACACCAGGACCCAGGGACCCCACAGAGACAGAGACAGAACTGTGTTTGAGCATATCCTGTGGAGGTATGGGTCAGTTTGGCTACAGGGACAGGGGCTCTGGGTGCAGCAGATTTGGTGTGGCATAAGCCCTCTTGGAGGAGGTCGCCATTAACCCCACAATAGACCTGCCAGAACTTACACAGGACTGGGAAATAGACTCTTGGAGGGCACAGACAGAATCTTGTGTGCACCAGGACCCAGGAGAAAGGAGCAGTGATTCCACAAGAGACTGACCCAGACTTTCCCAGGAGTGTCCAAGAGTCTCTAGTGGAGAGGAGTGGGTCAGTGGTGGCCTGCTGCAGGGTTGGGAGTGGTGAGTGTAGCAGTAAGTACGTGCTTGGGACCTTTTGAAGGAGGTCGCCATTATCTTCATTAAAGTGAAAGTGAAGTCGCTCAGTTGTGTCCGACTCTTTGCGACCCCATAGACTATAGCCCGCCAGGCTCCTCTGTCCATGGAATTCTCCAGGCAAGAATACTGGAGTGGGTTGCCATTTCCTTCTCCAGGGGATCTTCCCAACCCAGGGATCAAACCCAGGTCTTCACATTGCAGGCAGATGCTTTAACCTCTGAGCCATCAGGGAAGCCATTATCTTCATTATCTCCATCATAGTTTGACCCCAGGCAAATAGCAGGGAGGGAACACAACTCCACCCATCAACAGAAAATTAAAGATTATTGAGCATGGCCCCGCCCATCTCTCCCATAAGGAAACTTCCATAAACCTTTTATCCTTTTCCATCAGAGGGCAGACAGATGAAAAACACAATCACAGAAAACAGCAATCTGATCACATGGATCACAGCCTTGTCAAACTCGATAAAACTATGAGCCATGCCTTGTGGGGCCACTGAAGACAGGTGGGTCATGGTGGAGAGTTCTGATAAAGTGTTGTCCACTGGAGAAGGGAGGAATGCCAAACACTTCAGTATTCTTGCCTTGAGAACCCCATGAACAGTATGAAAAGACAAAAATGTACACTGAAAGATGAACTCCCCAGGTAGGTAGGTCCCCAATATGCTACGGAGATCAGTACAGAAATAAGACAGAATGAAGAGACGGAGCAAAAGTAAAAACAACACCCAGTTGTGGATGTGACTGGTGATAGAAGAAAAGTCTGATGCTGTAAAGAGCAATATTGCATAGAAACCTGGAATGTCAGGTCCATGAATCAAGGTCAATTGGAAGTGGTCAAACAGGAGATGGCAAGAGTGAATGTCAACATTCTAGGAATCAGCGAACTAAGATGGATGGGAAAGGGTGAATTTCACTCAGATGACCATTATGTCTACTACTGTGGGCAAGAATCCCTTAGAAGAAATGGAGTAGTCATCATAGTCAACGAAAGGGTCTGAAATGCAGTCCTGCTGCTGCTGCTAAGTCGCTTCAGTCGTGTCCGACTCTGTGTGACCCCATATATGGCAGCCCACCAGGCTCCGCCTTCCCTGGGATTCTCCAGACAAGAACACTGGAGTGGGTTCCCATTTCCTTCTCCAATTCATGAAAGTGAAAAGTGAAAGTGAATTTGCTCAGTCACGTCTAACTCTTCGTGACCCCATGGACTGCAGCCTACCAGGCTCCTCCATCCATGGGATTTAAAAAGCAAGTTTACTAGAGTGGGTTGCCATTGCCTTCTCTGCCGAAATACAGTACTTGGATGGAATCTCAAAACGACAGAATGATCTCTGTTTCCAAGGCAAACCATTCAATATCACAGTAATCCAAGCCTAGGTCCTGATCAGTAATGCTGAAGAAGCTGAAGTTGAATGGTTCTATGAAGACCTACAAGACCTTCTAGAGCTAACATCCAAAAAAGATGTCCTTTTCATTATAGGGGACTGGAATGCAAAAGTAGAAAGTCAAGAAACATCTGGAGTAACAGGCAAATTTGGCCAAGGAGTACACAATGAAGCAGGGCAAAGGCTAACAAGGTTTTACCAAGAGATGCGCTTGTCAGACCAAACACTCTCTTCCAACAACACAGGAGAAGACTCTACACATGGACATCACCAGATGGTCAATATTGAAATCAGATTGATTATATTCTTTGCAGCCAAAGATGGAGAAGCTCTATACAGTCAGCAAAAACAAGACTGGGAGCTGACTGTGGCTTAGATCATGAACTCCTTATTGCCAAATTCAGACTTAAATTGAAGAAAGTAGGGAAAACCACTAGACCATTCAGGTATGACCTAAATCAAATCCCTTATGATTATACAGTGGAAGTGAGAAATAGATTCAAGGGAGGGATTAGATCTGATAGATAGGGTGCCTGATGAACTATGGATGGAGACTTGTGACATTGTAAAGGAGACAGGGATTAAGACCATCCCCATGGAAAAGAAATGCAAAAAAGCAAAATGGCTGTCTGAGGAGGCCTTACAAATAGCTGTGAAAAGAAGAGAAGCGAAAAGCAAAGGAGAAAAGGAAAGATATAAGCATCTGAATGCAGAGTTCCAAAGAATAGCAAGAAGAGATAAGAAAGCCTTCCTCAGTGATCAGTGCAAAGAAATAAAGGAAAAAAGTAGAATGGGAAAGACTAGAGATCTTTTTAAGAAAATTAGAGATACCAAGGGGACATTTCATGCAAAGATGAGCATAATAAAGGACAGAAATTGTATGGACCTAACAGAAGCAGAAGGTATTGAGATGAGGTGGCAAGAATACACAGAAGAGCTATACAAAAAAGATCTTCATGACCCAGATAATCAGGATGGTGTGGTTACTCACCTAGAGCCAGACATCCTGGAATGGGAAGTCAAGTGTGCCTTAGAAAGCATCACTATGAACAAAGCTAGTGGAGGTGATGGAATTCCAGTGGAGCTATTTCAAATCCTAAAAGATGATGCTATGAAAGTGCTGCACTCAATATGCCAGCAAATTTGGTAAAACTCAGCAGTGGCCACAGGACTGGAAAAGGTCAGTTTTCATTCCAATCCCAAAGAAAAGCAATGCCAAAGAATGCTAAACTACCACACAATTGCATGAATCTCACACACTAGTAAAGTAATGCTCAAAATTCTCCAAGCCAGGTTTCAATAGTACGTGAACTGTGAACTTCCTGATGTTCAAGCTGGATTTAGAAAAGACAGAGGAACCAGAGATCAAATTGTCAACATCTGCTGGATCATCAAAAAAGCAAGAGAGTTCCAGAAAAACATCTATTTTTGCTTTATTGACTATACCAAAGCCTTTGACTGTGTGGATAACCACAAACTGTGGAAAATTCTGAAAGAGATGGGAATACCAGACCACCTGACCTGCCTCTTGAGAAGTTTGTTTGCAGGTCAGGAAGCAACAGTTAGAACTGGACATGGAACAATAGACTGGTTCCAAATAGGAAAAGGAGTGTGTCACGGCCGTATATTGTCACCCTGCTTATCTAACTTTTATGCCGAGTACATCATGAGAAATGCTGGGCTGGATAAAGCACAAGCTGGAATCAAGATTTCCAGGAAAAATATCAATAACCTCAGATATGCAGATGACACCACCCTTATGGCAGAAAGTGAAGAAGAACTAAAACGCCTCTTGATGAAAGTGAAAGAAGAGAGTGAGAAAGTTGACTTAAAGCTCAGCATTCAGAAAACGAAAATCGTGGCATCTGGTCCCATCACTTCATGACAAATAGATGGCGAAACAGTGACAGACTTTATTTTTAGGGGCTCCAAAATCACTGCAAATGGTGACTGCAGCCATGAAATTAAAAGATGCTTACTCCTTGGAAGAAAAGTTATGATCAACCTAGGCAGCATATTAAAAATTAGAGATATTACGTTGCTACAAAGGTCCATCTAGTCAAGGCTATGGTTTTTCTGGTGGTTGTGTACTGATGTGAGAGTTGGACTATAATGAAGCTGAGTGCTGAAGAATTGATGCTTTTGAACTGTGATGTTGGAGAAGACTCTTGAGAGTCTCTTGGACTTCAAGGAGATCCAACCAGTCCATCCTAAAGGAAATCAGTCCTGAATATTCATTGGAAGCCCTGTGTTGAAGCTAAACTCCAATACTTTGGCCACCTGATGCAAAGAACTGACTCATTTAAAAAGACCCTGATGTTGGAAAATTTTAAAGTGGTAGGAGAAGAGGATGACAGAGGATGAGATGGTTGGATGGCAGCAATGAATCAATGTACATGAGTAAACTCCGGGAGTAAACTCTGGGAGTCGGTGATGGACAAAGAGGCCTGGCATGCTGCAGTCCATGCGGTCGCAAAGAGTCAGACACAACTGAGCAACTGAACTGAACTGAACTGAAACTTATTTCTACTGCAGTTAGAATATTTATATTCTGCCTTCCAAGTCCCAGAATGGGAGGAGAAAAATATATTCAAAAGGAGTATACCAATATCAGTGCTGGAATAGGAGTGGGAGTGGAGGAGATTCAGAATATGGTGTCAATTGCACATGCCTTAAAATTCTGATATTCCCTTTTGGAGACGTGCACCCTCCTCCACCCAATGAGAACCACTGCCTATTATAAGCTCTTACACTCAGAATGTGTTACACATGTCAAAACTACAGAGCTTGATAAAATATTGACAACTGCTGATGAGGTCATTCTGAAAATATTTACAAAGGCCTACTAAGTTGAGAACAAATGCCTATAGGTTTTTTTGAGAGCAGAACTCATGTGATGTTCAGTTTTGGATCTTCAGTGGTTACTGCTCAAGGCTGTGTAAGTGCTCTGTTAGTGTCGAGTAGAGATGAGTTGAGTCTTTTCTAGTAAAGTCTCATTTTACTGGTGAGTTCATATAAATGAAATGGTGTTATCCACTATGTGGTACCATACTTTTCTTTGTTAGCTTAAATATCTAAATTCCACAGATAAATGGCAAAAGGAAAAAGTAAATGTGGGGATATTCCCCCTGAACTTCTCCCATTGCTCAATGTCTATACTTTTATTTTCAGACACCCAATACCGAGTCCCTTGCTATAATTCTACTTTGCAATAAACTGCAATAAATAAGTGTAAGAGTTCACAGAAGTTTTGTCGCCTCTGAAGACTCTGGGTGAGAAGTGTGATGGTAGATATTTCGGGAATGGAGAAGGTGGTGATGGGGAAGCTGGTGCAGGGCTAGATGCTGCAGGGTTGAGCAGAGATTACGGAGGGCAGAGGGGTCTAAAGAGCAGGGCTATTACGTAGGCAACAGCTCTTTGAGACAGTTCTCCCTTTCAGGTCCTACTCTCTTCCAGCAAGTGTAATCAGAATTTAGACTCAGAATTCGACTGAGTCCTTTACTCAAGATCTTTTCAGCTCCTCCACTAATGAACTCAGTTCCAAGTACATTGGAAGCTTTATTGTCTTAACATTATGCTTTAAAGCAAAAATTTAAATCGTCATTTGTCACCACTCACCTCTGTTCTCTCTCCCAAACTGCTAATCTTTCATTTCTGTTGACTTAAGAGTTCTCTTCTCTTTCTTCTCTCTACCTCTAAAACCCCTAGTTGCACAGAGCAATGTAGTTCTGGCCTCTCAGATTTAACCCATTGAACAAAACAAAAGCCTGACAATTGGCCTAAAGTATCTATAGTTCTTTAAGCATGCTCAAAAGTCTCTAGTGTGATCATAGTTTGTTTATTATTTTCAACCTCATTAAATCCTTACAAAAAATTTAATTTTCTACTATTATCAGGACATTTTTTTAAAACTTCATCCCTATACCTACGACCTACCTCTGTAATTAGAATGTCATCATATCAGTTACTAATAAGTTGAATGCTTTCTTACTTTTAACATAATTTATTTGAAATATATTGAATATATAATAGCATTATATTCAAACACGTTTACTTAAAATCATTTATTTTAGAAAAACTCATAGCTTTTTCTCAAAAGGAAATAAAGTTTCCTAAAATAGCTCTTATATAGTTGCTTGAAAAGTTAAACAAAACTGAAAGTCTTTCCCATCAGTAGTAAGGAAACATTTAAAATTGATGAAAGAGCATTAAAATTTTAAAAGATCAAATTTACATTATAATTAGCATGACATTTTAGTAGAGTGTAATAGGTTCACTAATTAAATCTTACATTTGTTATTTGGATTTGAAATATCTTAAATTGCAATAGTGTATATTATATATAATAAGTGATTTTTGTTATTATATTATTATTAATGCTAAACAGAACACAAATTTATACTCCACTAAGTACATATTTATTGGCCAGGCAATATACTGAGTTCTTTCACAGTCATTATCTACTTAACAGCCAAACAACTTTATGACTTAGGTATTATCACCATTTACCACTGTGAAAACTGAGGTCTGGAGGAGGTAAGCCACACAAGCCATAGATTTGCACATGTGTTATAAATAAATCAAGCTTCATTTCTTTTCACAGTTTCATATAATACACTGAGAATAGCATCATGGTAGGAGTAAACCCAGAGAAGGCAATGGCCCCGCACTCCAGTACACTTTGCCTGGAAAATCCCATGGACGGAGGAGCCTGGTGGGCTGCAGCCCATGGGGTCACTAGGAGTTGGACACGACTGAACGACTTCACTTTCACTTTTCACTTTCATACATTGGAGAAGGAAATGGCAACCCACTCCAGTGTTCTTGCCTGGAGCATCCCAGGGACGGGGGAGCCTGGTGGGCTGCCATCTAAGGGGTCGCACAGAGTCGGACACGACTGAAGCGACTTAGCAGCAGCAGCAATAGCAGGAGTAAACCCAGAAAAAGAAAAAAAAATTCTTTGAAACCTTATTTAAGACTCACATAATTGCTTTCTCAAACCTATTTCTGTCCATTCCCAGCATACCTGATCCTATGAGCTTTCATAAAACATGCAAGTTATCGCTTAAAGACATTTTTTGTTTTAAAATGTTGAAAAATGTGAAATGTTGTATCATTTATTGATTTGCCCATTGGTCATTTATATAAACTTTTATTATAGCAACTCTACAAAGGAAGAATTGTAGTCTAATAAAACCGAGGCTCAGTGAACCTAAATAATTTGTCTAAATTCACACAGTCTTTGAAAAGGATGGGATTTGTGCCTGGTTTGTCTATATTCAGAGCCAGTGACCTTCTGAGTAGTTTCTAGATCACTTCGAAAAGTTATTTGTTGGTTTATTTGCATTTTCCAAACTGCTACATGTGAAAGTGAAAGTTGCTCAGTTATGTCCAACTCTTTGCAACTTCATGGACTAGTCTTTCCTTTCTCCAGGGCATCTTCCCAACCCAGGGATCAAACCCGGGTCTCCTGAATTGCAGACAAATTCTTTACCAACTGAGCTATCAGGGAAGCCCCAAACTACTACATAGCAGAAGACTTACTGGAACTGTCCGTTGATGGAGTAACTATAACAACTGCAGAATTTAAGGGTTTCCCCTGTGGCTCAGCTAATAAAGAATCTGCCTGCAATGCAGCAGACCTGGGTTTGATCCCTGGGTTGGGAAGATCCCCTGGAGAAGAAAAAGGCTGCCCACTCCAGTATTCTGGACTGGAGAATTCCAGGGACTGTATAGTCAATGGGGTTGCAAAGAGTAGGACACGACTGAGCGACTTTCACTTAAATGACTGCTCTAGTGTGTGTGAACTCCTCACCTATATTTGCATGGAAAATAAAGCTTGGAAAGAATGTAGGAGTCGCAGGCTTGTTTCTCCTGGTGATTACTGGTTGGTTCAGGGATAATGAAGAAATGGTTTCCCCAAGGGTGGTAGGAGTACAACAAGCAGAGATCTGGGCTGGCAGGAAGATGAGTGGAAGGAAGATGTGGTCCTTACTCAATTGGGAAGTGGAGGTGGTCTTTGAAGCTGATGTATCTTGGGGCAATAACTCTCCATCCATCTTAATTTGGAGATTATTTTACAATGTATATAAATATTGAATTATTACGCTGCTGCTGCTGCTAAGTCACTTCAGTCGTGTCCAACTTGGTGCGACCCCAGAGACGGCAGCCCACCAGGCTTCCCCGTCCCTGGGGATTCTCCAGGCAAGAACACTGGAGTGGGTTGCCATTTCCTTCTCCAATGCATGAAAGTGAAAAGTGAGAGGGAAGTCGCTCAGTCGTGTCCAACTCTAGCAACCACATGGACTGCAGCCTACCAGGCTCCTCCGTCCATGGGTTTTCCAGGCAAGAGTACTGGAGTGGGGTGCCATCGCCTTCTCCTAATTATTATGCTACATACTCGAAACTAACATATAAACTAATAAATGTATATATAAATTATACCTCACTTTAGAAAAATGACAGCACAGCTTATTAGATTCTTAGAATATCTACTTTAGTTAAAAATCAACTCGAATTGAGCCCTGGGAATCTAAACTTTTTAGGCAATAATTCAAATGCAGAAGAAAATAAGCTGAATTAGAAAAAAAAAATCACCTTTAGGATCAAGACTGATGAATAAAAAAAAATCATGAAAGTTTTTAGGATCAAAGTAAAAATGTTAAAAATGAAGAATACATCAATTATATTTATCTTGATAATTTTACCACAATAATTCTTACAAACATGACTGGTCATAAATGCTAATTACAGTTTAGCTTTTCACAACTTTTTTATATCATTTCTATAGGTTGTTGAAATAAGGTCCTTTTTTTTTTTCAGAAGCAAAAACTAGTTCACAGAAGTGTTACGTTTTCCTGATCAGTAAACATCTTTAAGTAAAACCTCATGCATGGTGGCAGCTCTAATTTGACCAAAACACTTGAAGATTTCAGTCTACTTCCTGGAAATCTGTGGAGAGAAAGGGGATCCATTTCTGCAGATTGCTTAATTAGTGTTGCCAACCACATAAGTAACAGCCAAAAATTCCTTGGTTCACCTAGCTCAGCTGCTATGACTATATCAGCATCTTTATCTTTATAGTCTCAAATATTTGCTTGAGTGGCATTTTGTAGCATTTTTCTTTACTGAGATAATAGAGTGTGTTAGTAAATATTCTTTGAGCAGCTAATCACTAATTTTGTCATTTCTGCAATAAAGCTTATCCTTATAATTTTGCCTTCTAAGACACCAAAAAGGTAATGTGTTTTCATAAACTTAATTTATATTTTATATTAATTTTAACCTCTGTTCTGTTGACCAAATGCTTTAATAATTTTATGCCATTATAAATGATTTATAAAAATTTTAAGGGACATTTCTTTTTTAAAAAAAAATGTTTATACTTTAGTAGGTGTGAGTGACAGGGGTAGAATAGCCTAATTATTTTTTGAGATTTGAGAATGACTTGTGCAATATAAAAGTGAGTTTAAGATTAGCCAAAATACTTTCCTCCTGAAAAGTTTCTTTTTTTTGGAATTACTCTTCCACTCCTTTTTCACTGTGATACCCTAACAGCTGACTTCATGGTTATTGTGCTAGACTAGTACCATAATAATAATAATTAATTAGCTGAGACTGGCTGGTGTCTAATACTGAAGAATGTATTTTCACAAAGAAGTTATTTATTCTTACTCTCTGGATTCACCTTTATAAAAATAAAGTGAGAGGGGCTATCATTTACTCATCAGATGTAATTTCAAAAACAAGGTATATAATCATACTGAGGAAAGAAAAAAAATAATAGCACATATTAAATCACATCCAAGAAAAGCTTATAGAGTTCAGATCCAGAACCCTGGAACTAGACCATCTTATTCATCTCTGTTCCAGTCACTTATTTGCTAAGTAATCAACAAGTTATTTCATCTATTTCCATTTGCTCATTTCTAAAGTGAGGATTGTAAAAATGACTGTTGTGAGAATTAAATGTCAATGCATATCAAGTGTTTAGAATTTAGTGTGTTTTCTACTGTAATTCTTTTTATTCTCCTGGGCTCACATATATGTCTCCAAATTATATGAAAGTATTAAAAAAGAGGCTTCCTTAAGGAAGTATATTATGGAAAAGCTCTACCTACTCATAAAACTCTGAAATGAGTTTCTGCTTAACGTATGAGAAAATGTGCAGCAGACCAATTCCATTAATCAATAGAGTGAATTACTGTAGAGTGAATTGATCTAGACTCTTCTATCAACTTTGATTCTTAAGTTAATCCATCAAGATAGCCCATAGAGTACATCCCACAAATCTCTCTCAGATCCATCCAGTTTTCTGCATGAGTGAAGAAGGAATAGAATTGACTTATTCAAGTTACTCAAATTTGTAGAGCTGAAATGTTCATCTTTATCTAAATACTTTCTGTTCAAGATTCTGCCACTTAAGATACTTGCTTTTACTTTTTCTTGGCACAAAATCCTTTAGGAAAATAAAACATTTCTAAAAAAGAGTATTCTGCAGACCTAAATGCTCTCAAAAAGAAGACATTTTAACTAATCCAGGAAACTTGGCTTGTGGCAATTCACTTTTTCCCCAAAAGAATATTTCACCATTGTAATTATTATCCCTTAAAGTGTGCCTAGAGTTAGACCTTATATATAGCCCAGACTTTCCAATTCTGAGTTTATTTCTTCTAGGAATGTTGTTCAGACTTTGACTAACATAATGTTGCCTTGTTAACTATGGGAATCTAGGAAATTCCCAGAAGTCATGCAAAAAAAAAGATTTATAGCTGAAGTCTTTGACCTTACTTCAGTCAGTTCAGTCACTCAGTCGTATCCAACTCTTTGTGACCCTATGGACTGCAGCATGCCAGGCTTCCTTGTCCATCACCAACTCCTGGAGCTTATGCAAACTCATGTCCATCAAGTCGGTGATGCCATCCAACCATCTCATCCTATGTTGTCTCCCTCTCCTCCTGCCTTCAATCTTTCCCAGAATCAGGGTCTTTTCCAGGGAGTCAGTTCTTTACATCAGGTGGCCAAAGTATTGCAGTTTCAGCTTCAGCATCAATCTTTCCAATGAATATTCAGGACTGATTTTCTTTAAGATTGACTGGTTTAATCCTTCAGTCCAAGAGTTTCAGCTTCAGCATGAGTCCTTCCAATGAACAGCTAGGACTGGTCTCCTTTAGAATGGACTGTTTGGATCTCTTTGCAGTCCAAGGGACTCTCAAGAGTTTTCTCCAACACCACAGTTCAAAAGCATTAATTCTTCAGTGCTGAGTTTTTTCTTATGGTCCAATTCTCACATCCATACATGACTACTGGAAAAACAATAGCTTTGACTACATGGACCTTTGTTGGCAAAGTAATGTCGCTGCTTTTTAATATTCTGTCTAGGTTTGTCACAGCTTTTCTTCCAGAGGCAAGTGTCTTTAAATTTCATGGCTGCAGTCACTTTCTGCAGTGATTTTGTATCCCAAGAAAATAGGCTGTCACTGTTTCCATTGTTTCCCCATCTGTTTGCCATTACTGATGGGATTGGGTGCTATGAACTTCATTTTTTGAATGTTGAGTTTTAAGCCAGCTTTTTCACTCTATTTCACTTTCATCAAGAGGCTCTTTAGTTCCTCTTCACTTTCTGCCATAAGAGTGGTATCATCTGCATATCTGAGTTTGTTGATATTTCTCCCAGCAATCTTGATTCCAGCTTGTGCTTCATCCAGCCTGACATTTCACATGACCTTTCCTCAGTTCAGTTCAGTTCAGTTCAGTTGCTCAGTCGTGTCCAGCTCCTTGCGACCCCATGAATTGCAACAC